>VXBO01010329.1:810285-1094544 GCA_013400135.1 Rhinoptilus africanus | reverse complement strand
GAGACGAGCCCCTCCCCCAGCCGCCCCCAGCCCCTGCGGCCGTTCTGACGAGGGCGGCCCAGCAGCCGCTCAAGTTCTTGGGAAGAGCCCCGCGGCCCGGAGAGGGCGACCGAGCCCCCGGGGCCGCGGTCCCGCCGCGGCGCGGAGCCCCGGGGCCGCGCGCCGCCTCAGGGGCCGGANCCGCTTTAGGTACTGCAAGGCACTATAAGGTCTCCCTGGAGCCTTCTCTTTTCCAGGCTGAAGAATCCCAACTCTCTCAGCCTGTCCTCATAACAGAGGCGCTCCAGCATCTGATCGTCTTCGTGGCCTCCTCTGGACCCGCTCCAACAGGTCCATGTCCTTACACTGGGGGCCCCAGAGCTGGAGGCAGTACTGCAGGTGGGGTCTCACCAGAGCGGAGCAGAGGGGCAGAATCACCGCCCTCCACCTGCCGGCCACGCTGCTTCTGATGCAGCCCAGGATACAGTTGGATTTCGGTGCTGCAAGTGCACATTGCCAGCTCACGTTGAGCTTCTCATCAACCCACACCCTCAAGTCCTCCTCCTCAGAGCTGCTCTGATTCCGTTCTCTGCCCAGCCTCTATTTGTGCTTGGGCTTGCCCCGACCCAGGTGCAGGACTTTGCAGTTGGCCGTGTTGAACTTCATGGATTGACCATGGGTGAATCACCCCCGGCGTGGCGGGGCTGCGGGCAGTGCCTGTAGTCTGCCTTTTGAAGGGGCAGGAGAGCCTCCGTCATGTGGCCCTTGAGTTCACCTCAGCTGGGGTCTGGGACGTGTGGGCAAGTCCTGGGCGAGCAGGCATGCCCAGCAGTGTTCGGAGAGGAAAGCAGCGCTAAGGGAAGAGAGCGGGGCCACTTCCACAGCCAGCCGTGGCCTTGGGCAAGTCATCTTGCCTGCCTGTGGTCCCATGGACATGGACAAGGCAGGTTTTTCCTCATGAGTGCCATGGCAGATGTTCTCTGTGGGGGTGCGGAGCTCACGCTGGCAGCCCCTGCAGAAAGGCGGTGAGACAGATTTTTTTAGAGGCACACGGGAAACGTGATATGCTGCCATTTGCCATTTGTGTAGGCAGACGTCAATCATGCTGAAAAACGCACATGAAGAGAAAACTCCCCGAGGAGCTTACAGAAGACAGGGGTTCCTTTCTCTTTGAATTGCCATTTGTATTCTGAGTGTTGTGTAAACATTAAATATTTAAAACATTGCCCGTAGCACTCTTGCTTCTCGGTGGGATTTGGATAAAGCCGTTCCTGTCTCAGGGTCATGAGAAAAGCTCTCAGGCTGAACTGTTTTCCTTTCTCCGTCTAAGCAGCTGAGACCTCTAGGAGCTGTGCCCCTCTGGAACAGGCTTAAATCAAAGCCTCATTTAACATTAGGAGGAGCTGGAAGGGGCTTTGGTCACGTTTGCGCTGTCACTCATGGTCTATGGGATGCTGCTGCTGCAGGAATGCCATCAAGCCTCTCCTGAGCATGCAGTACAGTGCTGTGCTACAGGCATCTGAAATCCAAAGAAATTCTCAGTCCACTTTGGGCATCTGTCCTGTGTCTTGGCTGTGGCCCTAGGTGAAACCTGTGGCCACATCGGGAGTTGAAACCAGCTTTCCTGAGTTGTAGCGTACTGGTCTAATTACTCTTTTCCTAGTGCTATTGCCTGACATTTTTAAAAGTCAGAGCTGATCTACTTTTCTGACCAGCAGCAGAGTATCTTGAGTCATTTTGATTTGAAAATTTAAAGATATTAAGGACAGGCTTGATTTTCTTTATCTAAATCTGTGTCAAGGGAGCAGAAAGGTGTGGGTTTTTAGTTTTTGCTTTAATGGAATAAGCCATGCAGGGGATGCTGTACTTGCCCATGTGTGCCTGGGAGCCTGTCCTGCAGTACTTTGTCATGAGACACTAGCATAAGGAAATTGTCCTTTAAAAGGAGCTGTGAGGAGGGCATGGGAGGACACATTTGCCATTATTCTCAAGTTCTCCAGCATGGAACTGCACTGCCTCCCCTTTCGGTTCCCCTCCTACCCAAAGGACAACCTATTAATTTACAGAGCTACAAAAGCTTGGCCTCATCTCACTGCATTTGGCTCATCTGCCTGCTGCATGTGCACAGTAGTACATGGGTGGGCGACCTCATTTGAGAGTTGATTTCATTATAGATCAAGTGTGTTCCTCCCCTCACGTATCTCATAGTTATCTTCTTCCCTGGTGGGGACTTCTTAATTAAAGCATAAACAATTTGTCATGGAACAGCATCTTCCAAAGATTTTCTTGCTTTAGTGCACAAATGTATTGTTCTCCAAAGGCCAGGCTGGTAATCTGTTAATTTACAGTTAAGGTTTTATTGCTGCATCCCGGTGTAGATGCTGGTCACTTTTCTGGGCAGTATAGCAGGAATCATAACTTACAGGCAGATTACAGATCTGGCTGTGTATCTTCAGTGGAAATTTTTCTGGTTATTACAGCCAGGCAGTGGTACTGCGCTAATAAAAGCTTAGGTTGGCTTTGCCGCCTTATTTTTCAGCAAAGCTGGGGCCACACATGTCAGAGAATGGCATCTTTGTCCCCCTCCTGTCCCCAAAAAGAGCAATTAAGTTCCCTTGTTCCACCAGCAGTTGAAAACACGAGGTCGTATTGCCTGTGGGAAGAAGGTCATTCTGGTTGGTCCCGTGCTCTTTGCCAAGAGCCTGAGCAGTCTTGCAGTGATCCTGCCCTGTGTCCCACAGGCACCAAGGTCACATCAGTGCGGTGCTGCAGCCACCGGCTCTGCAAGGGAGCCGTGCTGCCTTCAGGACCCAAGCCAGTGCTGCGGTGCTGCGCGGCTTGGATATCTGCACCGTGTCCCACTGGAGGATGTACAGAGGCTCTTCATCACATCCCCCATGGCCAGATTTTCATAAGCTTTTAAAGCAACTAAAGATGCAGGTCAGCCTAATGGGACTGATAAAGCACTGATATAATTAAAGTGGTGCCGCTGGGGTGTTTAGACCACTGATGTGTTTTCTCAGCTCTCCAGAGGATCTCCCCATGGTTATGAATGCTCGTATCCATTTGTACATCGCTGCTTTAGAAGGGGGACAAACACTGACTGCTGTGTTGTCTGGAGAGCAGCAAGCAGCCAGCCTGTAGTGACAACCTCTGAGAGAAACTTTTTAAATTGTAAGATTTTATGAAAGGGTGCATCTGAGAAAGTGATCAAATGCATGATTTGTTGCCCTGGGCTTTGGTAGACCAAGATCTGAACACAGATGCTGGACATCATTTCCAGTGATCTAAAATCCTCCTCCGTCTCCACGTACCATTAAAAGCAGTAAACCTGCTGGGAAGCCTCAGTGCTGTGAGTGGCAGCCTGTGACACCGAACTGACGTGTTGCTAGAGACCTTCGGAAATAACCTTTTTCTCCTCAGCTCTGGTTGCCTTCCCGGCTGTCACTCTCTCATGGTGACTAGAACAATAGAGGTTTAACCAGTTTAATGGCACTTCCCATGACTGTACGTTGGCGCTAAAAGCACACTCTGAACATTTAAATCAGAGGATGACACACGCATCGTGGCTGGAATGCAGTTGTCAGAAGAAACAACTCAAATCTTTTCCAAACAGCTGTTCAACTGCCAACACTTGTTTGGGTGCACCAACTGTGGGAAGACCTGTGCTTAAGATAAATGGGTTTCCAGCACGAGCAAGCAGTGGATTTTACTTATTTAGCATCCTTTACTGGCTCTCACATTTACCACCACCTCGCACCACACCGGTGACCTGGCTGCTGGACCCTGTCTTGAGCAAAGCAGGAGGGAGAAGGTGCTTCTTCCCAATGACAAAGTACTCCGCTAAAACCCAGAGGTAGCTGGTGGCCTAGACACTGGAGTTTGGGCAGGAGCGGGAGGGGTGTCACCACTGGGCTGGCACCGTGACTCCTTCCGTGAGGGATGCTTCCCTGAAGGCTTTGCAGGCTCCGATTGTCCCGCTGCATTCAGGTTGTGAGCACAACACTGTAATGGTGTTCCTGATTGCTGCTTATACCACCCAAAGATTAACATATTTTGCAAGATCTTTCCTGCTCTTCACCCCCCCGCCAAATCAGTGGAGTTTGGGGCACTCAGTGCCTCATTAGCCGACAGCATAACCCCAGAAAAGCATTATAAACTGAACCCTCTGCCTTGGTGAGGCCCCACCTGGAGTGCTGTGCCCAGTTCTGGGCTCCCCAGCTCAAGAAGGACAGGGAACTGCTGGAGAGGGTGCAGCAAAGGGCTACCAAGATGATTAGGGGACTGGAACACCTCTCTTATGAAGAAAGACTAAGGGAATTGGGTCTCTCTAGTCTAGAAAAAAGAGGGGACCTTATCAATGCCTATAAATACTTAAAGGGTGGGTGTCAGGAGGATGGGGCCAGGCTCTTTTCAGTGGTGCCCAGCTGAGGGGGGACAGAGCCCAGTGAATGTCCTATTATGCATGGATCTGGCTGCCATATTTTGGGCTGCAATTCAAAGCCAGCAACCACAGAAAACTTGTATCACTTGCAGCTGACAAGCCTGACAGGCAAAAAGTATGTTTTCTTTGACTGGAACCAGATTGTACAGGGAGCAACGGCTGAGCATCAAGTAAGGGTGATTAGGTCAAGGGACCTGCCAAAGGTTTTCCAACCAGGCCCAAAGATTTATTTCAGTCCAGGCAACTGACACTGCATACAGCCAACGCACTTGAATCTAGAGCTTTTGGAAAAAAACACTGTTTTGCTGCTCTGATGAAACAACATATTCAGGGATACCTGATGTGTATTTGTGTAGATCTGGGCTGATGTAGCAGGAAGGCTGGACTTTGGAAACTTAATTTTGCTCTTCTTTACATGACTGTAAATCTGGAGTAATTTCGTATGTGTCAGTGGGAGTCACACTAAGCAGCATCATTTCCACTGGTTTGCAGTGTTGGCTGTTGGTGCCACATTATTGCCGCATAAGTTCCTTCTTAACACTCTCTGGAGTCCCTGGGATCGCTGTGATTGATAGGTGCACATGGCGGGTTGAGGGTGTTAAATCTGTTCTTTTCAGAGCATTTTCCACAGGCAGGAGCACTACCTCTTATGTTTTTTATTGACCTCATCTAATACATAGCCTCTAGAAAAGACACCAGTGTGCTTTGTTTGCTCTTGGGGGGCATAAAGACACAAGCAGAGTGTTTTCTAAAGTACTTATTCTGCTTTTCTGATAACATTTGCTTCAGTTTCAGTTCATGCACATTCAGATAAAGGCTGTTCTTAGGGTGGTTTTTGTTCTACTGTTTTTATTCTGGGAACTGCAGTTTTTTTTAGTGTGGTCTTTCACTGCAAACAGAACTGTACTGTATGTGCTGCTTCTGGGCTGTCCAAGCATGGCACGATAATCACAAGTGGGTGCCAGTAATTGACCAAGTGGGACGATGTGTTGGTAGCCCTCATGCTGTTTGCCAGTTGGCAGGGCATCTCCTCTGGATCTAGAGGGCAAAGAGCACAGCCCTCTCTGGGCTGGCGTGCAGTGACCACAGGGAAAAAACGATAAAGGGCTCCATCTGAGCATGAAACACTGGGAAGAATCTGAGCTCTTTCACAGCAGCCCACACTACGGCAGGGATGGCCAGAGCCGACTCACCCTGCTCACTTTTAATTCTGCAGATGTGAAGCAGAAACAAACAGCAAAGTGTCTTGAACTGTATAATTAAGTGAGGAGGTCTAAGCCTTATTAACATTTTTCAGGCTTACAAGGAAGAATGTTATTGTCTTCATTGTGGTTCTGACAGGGTAGCTGTGAAAGAAGAAATTGGACCTTTTTCAGGCCTGTGTGGGAAGGCAGGACAAACACAACGTATCTCTCAAACCTCACCAAACTTCCCAAAGCTAATGTGAGACCATACAGGCCTTGTCCAGGCCCTGGATGCCAAGACAGAGTTCAAATGGGGGCCAGATCTTGCTATTTTGAATCCATGGTTTTGACTGAAGTACTGCACGTAGGGAAAGAGCTGCCCTTACCTGCACCGTATCTCCTACAGTGGGACCCGCACTGAGCTCATCCCTTTAGTCAAAAGGATGGGGCTTACACCGGTTGGGCTGTTTCAGTCGGGGATATGTGGGCCATCAGATTTCCTCTCCAGTCTTTTTTCCGTATTTGTACAAGTGGGACTGATTTGGGAAAGTTGATGAATAAAAATTAACAAGTACCTCTATAATTCACAAGTCAGTCAACACACACTTGTCAAATAAAAGCATCTGAGAGGTTTTTATCGGCCTAAATATTGAAACCAAATTTTATTTTTTGAAAATGACATTACACACATCTTGCAAATGTACATTTAGATGAGAAAACAATGAGTAACAAATACTGAGAGCAAAGCTATAAAGTGGACAGGTTCTCTGCTGCATGGCATTGCATTACAAGAATACTCAGACCTGGGATGGTCACTACAAGTAGCAAAAACAGTTCACAACACCTCACAAAAATGGAATCTTTTCTAGAAAGTCAAGTCTTCTAACAAAAGGAAATTCTGTTAAGGGAGAAGAGGCATGGGAGATAGAAGTGTGGATCTAGGTACATTTTGTGGTTTTGTGGCAGGGTTTTGTGGGGTTTTTTAAAGTCTGTTTCTTACAAAATCCATCTTTGTGAGTGACCCCCTCTTTTCCAAGACTTTGACTATTTTCTGTCCTCCATTGCCAACACAACCACAGCTATGCAACAGTGAGCCCTGTGTACTCAACTCAGAGCTTGGGACTGTGGAGAAGGAGTTGTCTACAGAACCCCTAACAACATAAATCCTATATACCATCCCCCACCCCCTTCCGCTGCGTATCCAGGAAAATCAAAAGGTGTGTGCAAACTCCGCAAATCAGGGGCCGTGGGACTAGTCCCATGTAGAACAACCAGATGTGGAAGCCACAGCCAATATACCACGTGCCACATGCCTCAGCTGCGATGGATCATCAAGATCTCATCGTTTACCAGTGACGCAAACTTCCAAAGATTTAACTTGTTCCCCAGTTCAAGCAGAGGCAACAGGTGACTGATCTCCATCTGTTTTACCTTGAAAGTTAGAGTCTAATCAAAGTGCCAAGGCGCTGTGAGAAATTAAGTTCCCCAAGAGAACCTGTTGAGAACTGCTTTTCAAACCTCATTGTATATCATTTTAGTTATGCCCAAATCTGTACTTTACAACCACGAGAGAGACAAAGACAGAATAAGAGAGAAGGAGAGAGAGAGAGAATCTTTCCAGGAGGAAAGGAAGAGCTAATTAAGAAAAGAGAGGTACAGGACCATGCATTTACTCTCAAAAGCTTGTTCACGAGCAAGCTAACATTTCTAACACTACAACCACTCATCTACGTCTGTTTGCTAAGTAACTGAGTTCTACCTACAACTAGGGAGCAGAAGGGGTTTTTTCTTTTCTTCCCCCTCCCTTTAAAACGTCAATAAAAATGTTTTCTGTACAAGTTGAATGGCACAAAAGGTGGTTAAAATGCTAAATAACTCACCACAAATGGAGAATGCAAAATTAGTTCAAAACATGCATGGACTGTGTACAGGTAAGCAAGGAATCATTGGCATAAAGCTGCAATATATTACAAGATGATACAGTTGAGATCTTTTGGAATAACCTCTGCTTGTTCTGTCCCTATAAGAGAACTTCATGTAAAAATTCAGCGTAAAGGGAGTTCAAGGTATATATCCAAGCAGAAGGTTAACTATGGGCAACATTATTTGTCTGAAGAGAAAAGCATTTCCCCTCCCCTTCCACACGCTCCCCCAAGGTACAAAAGTCAACATGATTAGCATTGCTGCAGGCTTGCCAAAAAGAAAGGTTAGATAGATCTGTTTTAGGAGAACAAAACCACCATTTAAATTAATAGCTCTTTGTACAATGTTATTAATTAAATACCTTATTATTTAAAAGAAAAACCAAACTGAAATTTACCAAACCCAACAAAATAACAAGTGAACCCTTACCACCCCCGTGTCCTCCAAGGTTATGTACAGAGTTTAAAGTATACCAGCTAAACTTTAAACCCGGCTGCCCCTCCAACCCCCTCCCACTGAATGACCATAGAAAATACATCATGGGCTCTCAGTTATATTATATTGCAGCTTTGTTACTATGATAAAATCATACAAACTCAATGAATGACCTAAGACAGTAATCCATGATCAGGTTCCAGTTCAGCTGCATTCCTCCCTCCCACAACACAACTTGGTGGCCGGTCGGCGGCTCGGAGAGCCGTAGAGCACAGGGCCGTGAGCGAAGGCAGTTCATGCTCTCCAGAGAAGAGTGCCCTGAAGAACTCAGGCTTATGCGATGAGAGCCGCTGACCCTAGCTTGTGGTTACATCTGTGATTAAGAGAATAGGCAAAGGCTAGTAACAGCAAAGTCAGCAAGCTGATACTCCTTCCCCGTGCTTCTAGACTAGGCAGTGTCATAAAATACAGAGTATCATGGAGGTGAATGTGTCGTTTCAGAGAATAGAAGGAGATTTGGCTAGACAGGACAGCTCTTTCTAAAAGACCCTGGGTGTCTTCTAAATTGCAAATCGCAGCTGTACTAGTACTGCCACAGTGATAAAGCCGCTTGGATCACACATCTTTTAAATAAGAAGCAAACTAACAACAATTTCATGTATGAATTCAGCATGTAATTATAACTCACAGGCTTTCTTGTTCTTACATTCAATACTTCTGCTTCACCTTATCTATGAACACCAGTTAGCAGTGCAATTAATTCCCTAGACATTCTTCTTTTTAAGGAGATACATCATTAGACATCACACTAAATCTGGAAAAAGCTTTTCTGTTGTAAAAAGTGGGGGAAAAAAGGGAAAAAAGCTGTGTGTTCTGCAGCCCATCAGTGACTGTGTGGACAGCATGTGAGCAAGACAGAATATAACTACATTTCAGATGGAGAAAAGAAGCCATGCTGGAATTTTAAAAAAAACAAACCCAACAAAAATAAGAACACAACCCCAAAAAACAACAAAAAATCTACTAAATGTTTCACAGGGATTCTCTGAAGGTAAAATTCTTCATTTCAAGAACGGGGCCTGGACCCCAGCTCGGGGTCCATTTGGTCCATTATTGACATTTCCCAAGTTTGACTCTGTACGTGGGTTTCCCAGAAACTTGGGGGTTCAGAACCAGGTTTGATTCAGGTCCTCCCTGACCAAGTGCCACCAACATGTTTCATTCTGACTGTATGTGCCAGGTGAATCACTTTGCTCTGCAACAACCCCACTTTTTAAACGTGACTCAAATTAATCTCTCTTTCCTATATGTAACTGTTGCAAATAGAGACGGAAGAACCAGCTTGGATAAAAATCAAAAGCAGCCTTGAGTTTAGATGAGTCACCTAAAATTAACTGAACCTTCCTTTTTATGTTCAGAGACATTTGGTAATATTTTTCTCTAAAAACCAAGCCAACCATAAATCTCTATTCTGCTTCATACTAGCTGGGACTAGAGTAAAAAAAATACTGGAAGAAATTGAAATGCTATTTCTACTTCCATAAACCTGCTGGGCTCAGGGCATGTCTGTTGGTAGACTGAAGTGAGAATCAAGTGAGATAAAGCCAACACTCTTCAGAACCAGAAAATACAGAGACCCTGATCTGCTATGGTTCCTTGTTTAATTTTCAATTCTAAACATTCAAAGATATTTCAATGAAGAAAACTATTTCAGCTTTATCATTATCTATAATAAAACTATACAAAATATCTCCCTTATATAACTTGCTATTAGAGGTTCATACCAGAGATCACCTTACAGCTGGGGTCAATGAAGTTTTCTTTGCAAAGTCTGCAGCTGTCACCCAGGAAATTGAATCTGCACTTAAGTAATCAGTCACACAAGAATTATTGACAGTAATCAATCTTTGAAATAGGAGACCAACTTTGGACCAAATGGATTCAGCTCCCTTAATTACAGAGGAGCTTCTGCCTGTTTAAAGCAGCAGAGAATTAGGTGTATTGGGTTTCACTTGAGTTATATTGAGTGTCTGAGAACCTACGGAAACAAAGAGGTGCAATCTTCATGCAAAAAAAAATAATCTGAGATTAAACAACAAAAAATGTGTTCAGACAAATCAGTTGGTTTGCCTTTTAGGATTTAATTCACAAGCACTGTAACTCAACTGAATTTGAAAAAAGATCTCAAGAGAAAACTGGTTTTAAACACAGATCCCCTTGTTCAGCATGGACTTCCCATTGATTTATTGAATGCAGCAGCTCTCGCACACATGGCTAGGCATTTCATGGACAAGGTCATCGTCATCCCCTCTGCCTGCACAGCAAATCAAGGTAACC
Source organism: Rhinoptilus africanus (assembly GCA_013400135.1). Lineage (NCBI taxonomy): Eukaryota > Metazoa > Chordata > Aves > Charadriiformes > Glareolidae > Rhinoptilus > Rhinoptilus africanus. The sequence goes on along the minus strand of VXBO01010329.1, from coordinate 1,084,242 downwards.
TCCCCCAGGAGCCTGTTTGGCTATCCACCCTGCTGCAAGTGGGTTGCTACTTTTTCAAGGGTTTGCTGAGCTCCATGGGAAAGGGATGGGAGGTCCAGAGCTGCCCTTGTTATTCTCTTGCACACGTCTTGCAATTCCCCAGTGTGCCAGGCCTGTCCTCCAAGCCAGGGCATACTCATTAATTTCTATTTCTGATCTGATATTAAAATAAAGCCAAACCACAGGTTGGAGCTGCCATTCAGCAAAGGGCTGGATCTTCCCTTCCTCGTTTTAGGGATGACATGCTGGCAGGAGAGTAAAACAGGAGCAGGGGAAGAACTTCAAACCAAGTTCTCCTGCCTGCGGCCAAGCATGACCTTATTTCTACCATTGGGAATGGGACATACAGCCTGCAGGGCAGTAACGCTTTCAACATGCATCCAGGAACTCCTGCTGCTTTTTTGTCTAGAACCAAGCTGTAGATCCTCAGCTAGCCCCAGCCTCCCCTTTTGTTTTCCCTGGAATTTCATGGCTTTTCTCTTTTATTATTCACACACATCAATGGCACCGATGCCTCATGCTCTCCTTTCCATTTGATTTTCTGGGAAGTTCAGGCTTATTTCATCAATCAGTAAATACCTCCTAACAAATGCCCCCTACCATTCCTCTTAGAAACAAGTCTTTTTTTCTTTGTTTCCCATGACACTGGCCATCATAGCATCTTTCTGTATTGATGCCAACTTTCTTTTTTCAGCTGACAGACTCTAATTAGTGCAGAGATTTGTTCATTCCTTTTGGTCATCCTCCTTCTTCAGTTGTTCGAGTGATAAACTGTCAGACCTAGGGAAGCTCTAAACTGGCTCAAGAGTCCTGAGTTACAGTTCATTGAGATATAGAGCAAGAGGCAGAATAGGTTAGTTCAACTAAGTGCATTGAGCAACGAAACTGAAAGGCAACTCTTTCCCATGAAGCTGTCTGGCCATGAACACTTTCTAAACAAGAAAGCTTTCAACAACAGGCCCACTGTTTTCTTGGTAGAAGGCCATTGAAATCATTAGACTTATTCATCTTTTACAAATACAAGGCCCACATTTTGAATGGTAACACAAATTGCCCCTGATATGTACACGTACATGCAACAAGCAGAGGGGCAGCAGGGGTCTGTATTCAGGCCAGAGGTGGTCCAGATGAGAGAACTGGGTTGCTGGATGTGGATATGGCCTTGCTCTGAGGGAGTGTTGCTGGCTTCTCCAGGGTTTTGGAAGAATTAAAAATGATGTGTCTGTCTTTCATCATTAGTAAAATAAAAAGCATTTTTACACCACAGTTTTGAGAGAGTCAGAGTTCCTGAAAAGACTTGCCAAAGACAATGGACCATAGTTTGCTTCTGTAAGGCTTTCACGCTTCGCTAACTAATGAACAGCTCTTAAGACCAAGTTCTTCCATAGCTCTTTGTATCAGCTTATCTCAAAGCATCTTACAGATGGAAGTAAGTTTTGTGATCAGCTCTTTATGCATTGAGACACCATGGCACAAGAACTGATCTGTCCACACTTATGCCAAAAATCAGTAGGCTTTCAAATCCCAATGGCTCTGAAATCCCACTGCTGAGTCCACTAGATCTGATTCTTATTTGCTCAGAAGCTCATCTATTGGCCAAAAATCGGTGTCAGTATTTTTTAACCTTCTCTAAACAGAGTGTCCTGAGGGATGGATAAGTGGTCTGTGAGCCCAAAGCTCCATATTTTCACCTGTAGACGGAGTACTCGAACCCTCCCCTGCAACTGGGCTTCTGTCAGAGCAGCTATCCAATGGCATTACTGAAAAAAAGCCTTTCCATCACTTACAATCTGTGAGCATCTCACCTCTTCCCATTAAAACATGTCTTTTTGTCAGCTTGGCCACAGACCTTCAGACAAACATCAAATTACTAGATATGTTCCAGAGGAAACAAAACAAAACGAGGGGTCTATACACATTGCTGGCCCCAGCCTTTCACCTGGAGGCACACAGAATGACAGACACCAGATCTTAAGCCAGGAGCAAAGAAGGAGGGTGAAGAATATCTGAAGGACAGAATCGATAACCAATGCAGCAGAACCCAGCCCAGTTCACTCCACAATCAGTGAGGACTGACTGCACCATGAGACACAAGACTCAGCTTTAACATTTCCTGAGATACCATGGAGAGGCCTGCTCAGATTCATACAGATGGGACAGAGACATCAGCCAGAAGAAATCTGTGATTCTGGAGACAGTAATTTTCAAGAGCTGGTTGAATAAATGCGAAATGGGCTAAACATCTCAAGAATCAGAGTCTGTCCTGTCCCCTTTGGTCAAGGCCGTTTTTATCTAGGCCATGCTGGGCACATGTATAATCCCACTTCTGAAGCCCAGAGCATGTTGGAAGGCACTTTAGGTCTTAACCTTCTTGATCTTATTACACCAAGGTAGTGTTTCAGCTAGAGCTCTTCTAGGAACTTGTGTAAAGCACTAATCCTGTTGCATAGATTGACATCACTCTTTATCGAGATAGACAGAAAAAGATTTTCATCTTGTGCCATCCATTTGCTTCTACAGAGGACCTCACCAGTCCCACACACTCTTCCAGCATGCTTCCATCAGCAACCAGAAAAATAACTTTAAGCCTAAATCACCACTAGAAAAAGGAAGCTGTTTTGTTCTGTCTTGACCAGCACCTCGTGCGTGGTAAGCACACTTCTAGATAGCTTTTCTCTAGTTGTGGATTGTCTTAGCTTGAGGAGACACTTTCTAGACTAAATTTATACCTACTTTGCTTGTCTGTTTTTTTCTTTCCTTTCTCTAAAAATGACTCTGCTCTCCAATTGCCTTGAATGGATGAGCGGTACCCCTGAAGTCAACGGCAAAATACACTCACGGGCTCTCACTGCAATAAAGAAGTCGTGTACTGTAAAGTCCATACTTTGCCCCCACAGAGAGGATGCAGCTTCCAGGGATGGCTGTCGGTGGAGCAGCATCTGTGTAGGGATTTAGCATGGTGTTACAGAGCAATTCCACAAGGTGTTCTGCAAAATAGCTGGAAGACCAGCACTGACCTCAAAGGCAAGAAAAAGCAAACACAAGGCATACTAGAAAATGTCATCGGTATCTATATGGATAAGGAGAAACTAACACTTTTATGCCATTATTTCCTATTAAAAATGCCTGGGTGTAATGTTGTTTTGCCGTTTGCCACAATTTTTGGTCCTACCTCCCTTTTTTCCCTTCAAAAGTACTGTTCGAACAAATGAGAGAGAAATAACAGCTAGACTGTATGTGTGATTTTTTGCATGCATATATGTGTGTTAGCTAAGTATGAAAGAAAGATGTGGAAGTTGTTTTCTAAGCAGAATTATTTTTCTGTTGTGTATGAAAATAACACAATTAGTGTTTCTAGCTCCTGAGAAGATTGTAAATAATGTTCAGATATAGGAAACAGACAATGGTAGGCAAAAGCCATTTCCATCTCTCACTGCAGAGTGGACCAAGCTAAAATTCCATTACCAAACTCTTTCAAACTTACTTCAAGTTGTAGAGTCTTGGCTGGCTATTTAGCTGGTGGAACTGAACTAGCTCCAAATCTTATAACAGTTGAGGATTTAACCCAGAAACTTTGGGATTATAAATGCTTTACAAGTGACAAAAATCCTAAGGCTGAAGATTTTGCTGCATTTCCCTGATCTTCTACAGTCAAGACCTCAAGAGCATCACTGGAATGTATGAATACTAAATACACCAATCTATGCTTGGAGGATTGCTCTAATTCCTTCCTAATGATTGCGTGTCTGAAACAGGTATTTTTACTATATATGCAAATTTACTAAAATATACTGGATAGTGAATAAAGGCAGATTTCAAAGAAGAAAAACTCTACTGCTTTAAGAGTCTCTCTGATTTGGTTTTAAATACTCTTTTGTTTTAAAACAATATAGTCTTAGTGATTCAATTAGTCTCTGAAAACACTAAAGGTAGTCTCATGAGGGGAAATTAGTCAGGGCTTTTATAGCAGAATTAATATGGCAAATCCTCATATCCTGTGGAGTTTTATGTGCTTGTAAAAGTAGAAAAAAATATAAAAGGTAAACTCTGGAGTATATAATGGAATTGCTATCATCTGCTCCAGGATCTTATAGGGTCTGGAATTACTATAGTATATTGAAAGTCATTAATAATTTATTCCAATTCAGGAAAGCTTTCTGACCAAACCCAAGCTTATATCTCGTGAAAAATCAACAGGAGTAAAGCATGTGCTAAAATTTAATCATGTCTTTTAAGTTCTTTCCTGAATTAGGGCTGTGCCTATATTTAAATGACTAAGGTACAATGTCTGTGCATTGTTTCTCTTTGTATTCAAATCTATGTTAGGGATTCTACAAAGCCAAAGATAACTAATTTTGAATGTAGGTAACATTTCACATGCATTTCTGTACAAGAACTCATGCAATATTGGCATACAATACAGAATGAACTATAGTTACAGCTGAAATGCTCACTAACTTCTCCTACTGCCCAGGCATTTCTACCTAGAAAATTGCTTTTTAAAACTCGGGAGTTTGACCTCATACCCTGTTTTCTTTGTGGCTTCTACTGGTTTGAATGGCTATTTTTCCCACTGAACAATGTATTTTTTCTTCTTTTAGGCCTTTTCAAGGTTCCTCTAATTCCCTGAAGGATTTGTTTGGCTCAGCCCCACCTCAGGATGATCCTCTTGCAAATGAAACTCCAAACACAAGGGAGCACTTGCAGGTGCAGCTCAGGAAGACAGCCTCGAGGATTCCTTAGCATGCTCCACCAGGAAGAGCATCTTCAAATAACCAAACACTACTTGTGGCAGGAAGGAAAGGAACCACTTCTTAACAGCTACCTCAACAACCATCCATCCAAAGGTTCATTCATCGCCTGGGATCCTGCTTTATCTTATACAAACGGAACGCATGGATACTGGATGAAAGCACATCTCACACTCCTTTCCTACCACCATCAGGTCTAGCAGTTCAGTCTGCTTATAGAGATCAAAGATTTGGGTTTTCCTGGTGGATCTGTGGTGTGTCCCATACTGAATAGCAAGATAACCTAGATGTGATCTCGCGTCTGGTCTCCTCTTGGTTTAGCAGAGACTCAGAGGAAAGGTGGCAGGACCCTGACTATGACAGGAACAGCCTGTGTCACTGAAGTGACACACCTTTGACTGGAGTCCAAGTCCATCATCTCTAACAGGCAGGGTCATGACTACTAGTCAGGGTCCCTTGAAAGACAGAGACTTAGGGAGGGACTCTGAAATTTCCACCAACAGAACAGAGGAGAAGGTAAAAGCATGTCAAATTATCTGTCCCACTAAAGTTTCTACCAAGACGAAAGTTCCAATGAATAATATTGTTAGCATAACCATAGCCTTTAATATCCTTACGCTTAAAAAGTCATATTTTCTCAAGACCGGTGTCTACACTAGCACCCACAGGATTAAACGGCCCAAAATTAGCACCCATAACCAAATCTGCTCCCAAAATACTTCAGCACCTTCTGCTAGAGGATCTGAAAGCACTTTACCAATGTTAGCCAACATTTGGCCTCACAACCCCCAGTGAGGTAGAACAGTATTGTCCCTGTAGGGACAGACAGACAGAGTGAGGCACAGGGTTACTAAGAGACCTGCCTCCGTTCAGACACTAAATTTAGCAATGCCAAGGGCTGAATGAAGGTGTCCTGACTACTGCACCTATGCTTTGTCCACACTCCCATCCTTTCCCTCACAAACTTTCAACATGAGCCCTTAGCCTTGGAACTAAACCCAGGATTCTATATACAATAGGTGAAACGATCATTTAGCAGTCACGTAGTCAGAGAGTTATTCAATTAAATTAAGCTATTTGTGGGGACAAATGACTTCTTGTGCAAAACTCTGGGTGTAAATGATCATGCACTAGACTACTGGGTACAAATTTGGTGCATGATAACTCTGACCCCTTGATCATTCCCAATCCTGGCCTCTCTCGGATAACTCTCTTTTTTTAAGTTGCATTATATGTATCATCACATGAACCTTTAAAGATGCAGCCTGCATGGATTGTTTCAGACCAGCAATGCAAGCAAACAAAATGTGGAGTGGCTTTGGGAACAACCCAGCATTCGCGTAGCATCAAACATCACAACGTTATAATGCATTCTAATCACAAGGGGTTGCAAGGCAAGAGGGAGTAGGTGTGCATGTTGAAACAAAGGCAAATAGAGCAACAAAGAAAGATCTGATTGCACAGATTTCATTTAGGTAAAGTTCTGTAATAATCAGTTTCATCAAAAGCTTCTTCCGTGAGAAAGGGAGGCAATGCCAGCTAGCCTATGACAAAGCTTCGGTGTAGTAAAACCCACCAGCCCTGCGTGAATAGATGAACTTTGCATTCTGTAGGAGTCATTATTGATTAATAAAAGCAAAAGGTTTCTCTAGATACAAGAAGTTTGTTTTTTGTCAGATAGAAGAGTTTCTTAAAATACGGGTTTTTGAACACCACAAAACTCCATTTGTTATATAAGTAGAGAATCTGGCCATAGTTAGGAATACTGAAGTGTAAAAAACCAAATGTGTAGTCTTAAACATTACAAAAACTATCAAAACATTCAACATTTTGAATTGACCTCTTTTTTTTCCCCTACATGTGTCTGTTTTGGCAGTGATGACAAGATTTCTAAACTGATTTGTTGTTATTACTGTTCTGCAGTTGTTGGTTGGTTTTTTTTGTACATTTTTCTGAATGTGTTTTTTAAACAAAAGAAAATTACCAGTTTTTATAAAAAAGGAGGAGCTTGAATCCTTACTCCCGAAACACAGATACAAGGTTTTCCTTTATAAAAAGTGTACTGATTTTTTGCTATAAAAAGCGACCTATAGGGTGTCAAACCTGAAAACAAATTTTCACAGTGTTTTCAGTGTTGGCTGTTCACAAGGCATTACTGTTACAAACAGAGATAGAGAGATACCATAAGGTAGGTATAAAAATTTCTTACCAGCTAGCAGCGTCTTTGGATCATATGCGAAAGGTGTTCCACTCCAGATAACTCTGCTGACTTACTTTTTTTCTTTTTTTTGCTTAATCATTTAAAAAAAGAATCCCAATATACGAATCACTATTGTACTAACCTTACTTAGCATGTCATGCAATCATTCCTAATCTCATCTAAGCTTCTGCTGGCATAGTAAGCATCAAACTAGTAAATCATTTCCCTTCCTGCCCTCCAACAATAAAAACAATACTAGTTAGTATGCAGGTGCTAAAACCAGGGCTGCAAATGAGGGGCAAGTGAGCTGGCAAACACTGGCAGTTTGGATGGGTGGAGAATTACCATTTGCTCTACTTGAGCTTGCAAATTGGTCAGCAAGCGATCCGTTTGCACACTTTTGGGGGAGCTACTTTACTATCACTAGAAAAATTACATAGTTGCAGCAGCAGAAGAAATAATAGAAGAAAACGGGAGATGCACAGGGTCATTGGCATATTGCCCCCAAATTGCTCGCAATGTCCATTTTGCATCCCTGTAACTTAGAAGAATGGTATCCCTCTATCTCTATAGACTGGTAGGTGTTGATTTGTGGCACAGAGGATAAATCACAGAAAAAAAATGACATATAACTGTGTGTCCATTGTCTGATTTGAAAGCACCAGTCACCTATCTGCTTATTTCGGCAGAAGTACTCTACTGTATCTTAAACATAGCTCGCAATATGGATGTTTAGCTTCATGTCGCTTTACATGGAATCTCCAAGGGAATCAGAGTCATCCAAAGAGAGAGGCAGATACAAGTCCTGTAGGAAGAAAGAAGAAAATGTTAACTCACACAATCAGTTACCAACTTGGGTCATGCAGTTGAATGGTCCAGTTCCATGCGGTTCGTAGGGACAGGGCAGAAGACTCATGCAATGGTTACTGGATGGGCTGACCAGTTGTCCAGGCAGGTTACTTGCGCAGTGGAGCAAGAGGATCTTGGTACCAGAAGAAAGATGACTGTTCAGTTTTAAGTTTGAGAAGTATTTTTTTATCGCTTCTGGATTGATGTGTGGATCAATTATAGCACACGCATGAAAGAGCAGGACTTTCCTTAAACAGGTGTCTTTGAACCTAAGTCCACAATAAAGAGTCTTACCTTGATGTGACAGCTATCCTTAGGACAAATCTCTAGGAAAATCACATGTTCCATGATTTATTCTTTAAGTCATTTCTGATTGATTAGAAGGGTTGAGAAAATAATTCCAAATTTATAATTTGGGCCAAATGCTGAATGTAAAGCTTTTCCACAGTCTCTTTCTGGGGTAACCATCATATTCCACTTCCTTAAAGTTCTGCATGGAACATAGGTACATAAACCTCTCCTTGGACATTTTTGAACTCTGACCCACACACAGGAAATGAGTGTGAGCAAAATGAAGAAAAGCCTAAATACACGCAAAGGAAATTCATATAAGACTCTTGATATAAGAAGAGGTAAACTATGACTGTGTGGTGAACTCAACCTAAGCATTTATCATTTGAGCTTTAATGGCAAAAAAAGAAAAGTGATTTAATTATAAGCAGAATATTTCTCCTGGGAGGAAGACAATGATGCATAAATATTCCAGAAACCTAAAACGCTACGCTTGTGTTTGCTTATTGACTTAGGTTAGTGGACAAGCTCATAGATGGATTGGCTTTGCCCTCAGCAGTCACCATCTATTACAAAGGCTCTAGGGGCTTCACTGGAAAGGTTCACTGGTTTTCAGCCTGCTGAAAACATACATAAAAGATTAAAGAATCACAGAATCATAGAATTGCACAGGTTGGAAGGGACATTTCAGATCATCTAGTCCAACCATCAACTTAACACTGACAGCAGCCATCACTAAGCCATATCTCTAAGCACTATGTAAGTGCTTAGAAAATTTCAAGCGCATCCAAGGGATGTGTCTGATGGACACCAGGAAGGAGTAACCCTGCAGCCATCCAGACACAGGGACAGTACGGAGCCATGTGGTGGACACGGGTGTCCCCAAGTCAGCAGGCAAGGACACCCCTCCTTGCAGCAAGGAGAGGTGTCTGCCAGCGGCTGTTCTCCATCCCTCAGGCCCCACAGCACATTCGGAGGAGGGAGCACAGCAACGTGATGGCCAGCACAGCAACCTGGGCTGCGCTCAGGGCAGCAGAGAGGGCACCCTGGCATCCAGCTGTGGAGAGCTGCACGGCCAAAGGCTGTGGTCCTGGGCTGGCTCCGCTGCCTCCTTGGGTGCATGGCCATGGACAGCCCTCGCCACAGGGCAGGGGTTTCCTTCCTCATGTGCTGCCTGCCTGCCCTGGGGCCACCACAACATGCCTCAGCACTACTGGGACACTGTCTGCTTAAAAGCATACGGGTTGCTGCAGAGAGGGTCCTGCAGCAGGACATGCCCCCACCCCGTGCCACCCCACGCACCTCACCCCCCTCCCCAGGGCCCAGGGAGAGGCTGGAACCTCTCTGGGACAGCCCTGCCCCAGCAGGCACCAGCCCAGCCAGGGCTTGCCTGCCCCACAGTTCGGGGGAAGCCCCACAAGGGCTAGGAGGCAGCTGCTCCTGCTGCAGAGGACCCCACTGCTATGGAAATTACATGCGCTAGAGCTAAATTTCAATGCACTTTTTCTATAGCACCACAGAGCGGGTCCCTGGCTGCTGCCCTGGGTGTCCCCTCTGCCTTGCACCCCCAGCTGAAGGTGAGTTTTACTTGTCTTTACCGGGAAGAAAATACTCTTCTCCAAAGTCCTAAATGAGATAGTGTTTGGGAAGTATTTTAGGTCCTTGATGGCTGAAGCAAAGGATGCAGTTTACAGCATTACTTTTGCTGAAATACACAGAAGCATTTGTTGAATTCACACTATGGGCCAGATGCTGTTTTCAGTTATAAATTAATAATAAATCTGGACCCATTGTGTTAAAATTGGTGCATTTACTCAGACTTAGACTCAGCAGCTGAGATCAGAGTTAAGTCCTGAGGAAAATACAGATTTCGTTTGGGTTTGCTATGCCTTTGTTAAACAAAATGAAATAAAGCTGAATAACTACAGCCTCTCCCTAAATTGGGAATATTTTAAAGATCTAATTTTTGAGAAGCCAAAGTCCACCCCAGGTGCCCCCAGTACAATTCAACCCCATGTCCAAAGGTCAGTGATCCAAAATCTTACATGTTAGAGAAGCAATCCAAAGCCCATTGGACTTCTGGGGATTCTTCCCATTGAATTCTCTGTGCTTTGTTCCACTATCATAACAACTGTAGTCCAGCTGCTGCTACTACTCCTCACTTTGAGAAAAAAAATAATCCTCAAACAAAATGAGTTCAACCTGTGCAATCTAGACCATGGTGGATTACATGTGTCTGGCAGACCTCAAAACCTCACCACTATCAGAATTTTTAAATTACTCTTCCAGAGTTTCAAGCCAATGCTTTCAAAGTCATACGTGGGCTGAGAGGTACATTCTAATTACTGAAGAGAAATCCCACTGACCTCCTCTCACACTTACATTTGTGTCCAGGTTCCAATTTCTGTATCAAGTAAAGACTGTTGGAAGCAACACTGTGGCTATTCCAGAAATGAGAAAACCCATGCAAATGACAGTCTGGACTCAGCACAGAATGCCACTGAATAACAGGAATATAAAAAGCTGTGACTGCTGCTATACCTTTTAAATAAATCAATGCATGAATTATCTATGAACCAGCACAGGTTTACTGATCTCTACTGGGATGCCGTGCTACCTGTTAGACACCCTGTTTATTACCGGGAAAAAGAGCTACTGTACCAGAACATAATTACTACATGAGCTGTAAAAAATCACTTATTTCCTTTAAAGGGGAGCATGGCCTTAAACAATTAAAAAATAAAAAAAAATCCTTAAGAAGTATTATTAAAGTGATGTCTTAGAGCTTCAGTAACATTTCTCCTGCTGTTTAATGGACCAGATTTGCCAACACTTAAGGCTTTTCAAGAGAGGAGGATTTAATGGAAGATCATATCCATCAATACAATAACTTGTGAATTTTTTCAAATAGCGATACAAGCTCAGAGCTAAGTTATCTCTTCTGGTCCATATGACTGAGCACACATTGATAACTCCAAGGGAAGAAACAGGCCAATAATTTGTTGTTCACCATCTTGCTAGAGCCCAAAATGACAACCCTTTTAGGTAATGGGCCAAATTCTCCACTGTTTCACCATAAGGAGTTGTGCTTCCAGAGAATATGGCCATGACTTAAATGTCATGCAAATCTCAGTAGACTGAGGAAGAAACAGATGTAGTAAGGTATAAGAAACGTAATACCTTGTGCTTACGGAGGCTCCCTGGGCTGGTAGGTGTGGAGATCGGGGACTGCTTTGATTTGGGTGTAGACAGCTGACTGCTTGAGGTCCCATTTGCTGTCAGAAAACAAGACAGAAGCTAGCAGTCAGACAAGCAAGAGAAAGATCTTTCTCCTTTGGGGAGTTGGAAGGTGTCCAAACATTTAACACGGAAACACTATAGTTTATTCATGTTAGGCAGGAGAAAAACCCCAAGCGAATAACATAGCTATTCACCCAACTTAAGGCTTTCAGCTGCTCAGGATAATAAACTCTGGAATACAGTGAAATACCAAATATTTCAAAGGAGCAATATTTTATACTACAAATATTCACTAAATTGATCCAATATACACATCACCAGAAAAATAGAAAGACAATTTCTATTTAACACAATTGAAAGCATGTGGCATTTAGGGCATGAGTGGAAACCAGAGGCTCTAGATATCCTAGATCCTACAAAAGAAATGTTAGATGTCAGATATACATTACAAATTAGACAAACAGCTGCCCAGAATGCCCTGTTTGTAGCTGTGGCTTGTATTAAACGACCAAAAGAGCCCTTTTGAAGCCCTTCTGTAAGCACAGGGTGGCATGTCCCTGTTCAACTCTCTGGGGAGAGGCCAGAGCTGGCTCTGCTGTTCCTCCACTGCCTGCACCAGAGAAGTGATCATCGTCCATCGGAGGAGGAACAGGAGAATCACATTAAGTGACGATCCTCTTGCAAAGATCAAAATCTGGCCTTTTGGGTTGCTTTGTTTGTTCAAGTTGCTTTTAAGAAAACATAGTTATTCTCCATTTTAAAAAAATATGATTCATTTAAACCAAACGGCTTTTGTAAGCGTTGTTCATGGAGGCCTTCACAGACATGGCTTTTAGTTGAAGGGCCCCAGGGCTATATCATGGCAAGCTATTATGCATTTATTGGACCAAAAAAGAATCAAAGTAAATAGCATATTATACAGAAAAAATGAAGGGAAACAAAATGGAATAAGGAAAAAATAATTTTTTCCTACCACTGATGTTCTTGAAGTAAGCTAATGTCTTTGATAATTGCTAGGTGTTATGATACGTTATTTCATAAGGACAAACTTACGCTTAGTGAACTTGGTCATTCATAGATTGTGTATCAACTCCGGGGATACAGACCCTTTTGTTACCGGGGGTTGTAAACACACAGCACAAGCAGCATTACTTGAGGGAAGGAAATGCGCACTCATACTGGCTGTGTCCAAGTGTATTATCTTTTCTGGCCTTTTCTTTTTGCAATCCAAGCAGCAGCAAGCTGGAGGCCTTCGGAGCATTAAACTACATATCCCAATCAAGTCTACAGAAAGTGACATTTCTAAAACCTACTCCAGATGTTAACATACTCAGCCCAAGCCACAAAACTAAACCCCAAATATTTTGATTGTCATTTCCTTAAATGGCTATAGTGTTGCCAGCCCTCCAGATAACTATACAAATCCCTACCCCTTTTAAAGAAAACATTTTTAATTGTGTTGATCTTTCTCACAGAGAGAAAAAGGCAAGCATATAATGATCCAGGCTTGTTGTCCTGCTCTTTTAAGTGCCCAATACCTCTGTATACCATTACTCTAAACATAAAGGCATATGCACAGGAGGATGAATGATTTCAACATATGGGACGTGTGCTTCCAATTGTAATAGCTGAATATGCAAATCAGTTACTTAAAATTAAGCAAGTAGTTGAGTGTCTGGAAGAGACCCAAGAAGTGTGTAAAGTATCATACAGTGAGAAGAAAGTGTGCGAGTGCTGTATTTTTAAAAGCAAAACCAGCATAACTCTTGCTTTAATGCCTAAGACAGCCTCATCCCTCTTCTCTGTTACCTTCTCGTGAGAAAGAGGAGGGCAGTTAAGGTTCGTGGTATCACTGGCTCAAATGCAGAAGTCATACATGTGAATTCAAGTAAGCATAGAGAAACATGCTCTAAGGGACAGGACAAAGGAGGAGCTGCGAGCATGTTAACACAGCTCAGACTCAACAGATTGATGGTGACGTGGGCCCTCTGTCTTCATATCCATCACTTCTATGCAGAAGGCACTATTGGGAAGAGGACGCTATTCATCACAGATGGCTTTTTTCCCATTACAAATACACCTCACTGAGGAAATAGGTATTTCTTAAAAGGTGGTAGAAATAATGATTTATAGATAATTGGGGAAGAGAGTGACCCTTCCCCTCCCCATTCCACTGAGACCATTCTTTATTGGTAGAGGGAAAAAACTGATTCTGGAAACCCAGAAACTGTTACACACTGGTCCCTGCACTGCGACAAGCCACTCTTCACTTTGCTCCAGTTCTACAAAGTGAGCTGCCCTCAAGGTTGGTGGGAAAAAAGGTAAAGTTCACTAACTGTATGACATATAATGAAGGCAATTCAGAGAAAAAGAACTTGGATCTCTTTTATGTTTTGGGTTTTTTTTTACTAAATGAATTTGAGTTTTCTATTAAAGAAAATGTGGGGTACAATAGTACTAATATAATCTGTATTAGCTAGAATCTATCTCAAACTTCTAAAATACCTCTTTCTTTATTTATTTCCAATTGTCATTGATCCTGAGGCAGGAGTAATCCTTCCTAAGATGAAGAATGCCACTTAACAACTCTACAAAGAACACCAATTTTCCTTCCACAAACAAGAAGACTGGAAGAATGGCTAACAGTCGATGTGCAGCAAATAGATACAACTGCTGCAGGGAAGGACAGAAATTCCCTGATACAATGAGACTTTTAAGTGCTACAGCAGGGATGTTAATATTTTATGAGCACCAACGAAAAAACAGATGTGACATCCAAATCAGAAATCCGATGAGACGGATGTATATCATTACAAATACTCACCAAGAATTTTGCAGCAGGAGCAACAATTAAGAAGCCCAGTTTAATTTTCTCTATGTCTGATAACGAAGAATAGTGTTCATAATCAAACTTGCATGCATTTCTTTTGGACTCAAATGCACAAAAATAACAAAAGGCAAAGAGCAGATCCCAGGTGGGTATAATGATGCCGTGCTACTAAAATCTGCTGATGACCTATGATAGCTAAGGATTTCATATAAGCTCAACTATTGGAAACCATTCTTTATAACCAGCTTTTATTTGAACTCATTTTGTTTTTTTACACTGTGTTATTCTTTGTGTAGTATGTCTTATTTATGTCATTCTATTTGCTTTGCAACCTCAATTTACCTTAAAGCCCCTTTGTGCATATAACACGCCCTTTACTCGTATGATCATGTGCAGAACCTTGTTTCATAGGATCCATACCTCCTTCAGTGCACGAGACCATTTGTACTTGGGAGATAAATCAGGTTTGTCCAGCAAATGAGAGGAAGGATGGAGAATATAGCATCATGGCGTGTTTGAGATGGCTATGAGAGATGCAGGTAAACCGAATTCTCTGCCTGATTCTCCCACATATATTCTAGCCAAACTTCTCATAGGCAATTGTTCCTTGAGAGTTGCTGAGGTTTGCTTGGATGACTGTGACTCTGGATCTGAATGTCCAGCAATGATAAGCACGGAGATCTGTAAAAAAGGTTAGTGAGGTCCATCTTTTAAAATCACATTTCTATCAATGAACAGAACTGGAAAAAGCTGGGCCCAGGGATCACAGTGAGTGCTCAAAATGTGTGGATATATCTCTTTTTCTATCAATTTGTAAAATAAGGTTAATACTCCTTGCTCCATTGGGGTTCCCAGGGTCCTGCAGATGAGTTCCTAGTTTGAGGAGCACACACTCATACATCACAAGAGTGGAAGAACTACAAAATACGTGGGTAGTTTTGTCTCCAGGTCAGGGCTTGAAGTGTCACCAAGAAAATAAACAGAGGCAACAACCAGAACAAGAACAGCATAAAGCAAGTGTAGAAATAGCAGCTTATTTAGTGAGGACAAGCCATCCTGCCCGCCAGGACAGAAGAGCTTGCAGCAAAAATAAAGACTCCATTGTAGTGTTTGTTGACGAGTGGAAGATTGCACAGGCATCCTTTGCTCAGGCACCTCCTAACTCCCAAGCACTCAGCTGTGCAGTGTTGGCACCCTTTTCTCATCACGTTTTGTGAGGGTGATCTCGCCACTGGATGTGTACTGTGGATTGTCAGCTAGCAGAACACACGTAAGTGCAAGTGGGATAACAAGCTGCTCTATCTTGTGTGCAATCCAAAAGACATCTGCTGCCTTTTTAACACATTCATATATAATGACTCTGGGGACCCAGATCTGCAGTCAGGACAGACTGACGTCCTGTATCTGTTTTGCTAATTGCTGCTGCCTTGTGAGTATGCTTTTGTCCCTCTACCCAAGCCCTTCCATTAGAGGATTGAGAAATTAAAGTTCTGCAGCAGTGCCTCAGATCCCTGCTCATCGGCTCCCTGAGCCAAATCAAGGCAAAGCTGAAGAAAGATATTTTCAAATTTCAGCTCAAGTATCTGTGGCTCTGTACTGCAAAGGACTAAGATCATGCTGGTTTTAAAACTTTTAAACTCTTCTATCACAGCACATGTATTTATACAATTAAACCCTTGTTTGTTGTGTGAGTTACTTACTGTAAGATAAATTCATATTTTTATAACAAAGTAATGGCAAATGACATTGTTATTTTCTCCCCTGTATTTTTCCTCTGAGATTTATCTCTGTCTTTTGCTTGGTTTGACTTCTTATTGGACTAGTCTGTTAAAGAAATTTTGCCAAACTTCCTGCTGACCCTACCCCATTTAAATCTCATAGACCATTGCAGCAACACAGAGACTTATCTCCTTATGCCCAGTTTTCCTCTGTCATGTTAGGAGAATGAATTGGATGGTATACTGCAGGTGTAGTTTAGTCTGGATTTTATTGCTTTAAGCTATGCCATTTATCAAAGCTGACTGCATAGAAAGGAAAATAGAGGCTAGAAATAACCATAGAAGCTTTGTAACTCCAATTCTGTGCTCTGCATTGGAATCAGATATATTTGGGTCATCCCCAATAGAGATCCTATTTTTTAAAAGCACTAAGTCTGACAGGGACTCAAAAGCTCCCTAGGAGACCTGCTTCAGTGATTAAGATGCTTAAAATTGAAAAGTGTTCCTAATACCTGACCTATATATCCCTTATTAAAGATTAAATCAATATCCTGTCGTATCCCTGATAAGCACAGAGAAAAATTGATCCTTATCCTCTTTTTAATACTTCATATGCATTTGAAGCGTGTGAAATTGTCCCTTCTTGATCTTCCTTTTTTCTATGCTCAATCAGTCCATGTCCTTCAACCTCTCTGAACCCTAGGAAATTTCTTTGGGATTTTCTCTGATTTCCTTATGCCTCTCTTAGCATGTTCAGTCCGTACTAAAGTACAACAACCCAAGCTCAACTAAGGCCAGATAAAGACACCAATCCCTTCCAGTCTCAATTCACCCCTGATATATGAGAAACTAGTTCAGCTCTACTAGCTAACATTTGTGAGACAGAAGAGACAGGCACTTGGATACATTCTTCTAGAGGGAGAAGTAAAATCCTGCTGTATTTTGCTAACCCCACCTTGCTGGAAGCAACATTTTGGGGGAGTAGGGGAGTTAGGTGGAAGACGAAAGACTGCATCACAGCTTGAGCACCAAGGAGATGGGAAACTAAAGGATATATTGGAAGCCCAGTGGGAACTGCTGGCAAAGCAGACAGGGCCGTTCAGTCAAACTGAACCAGGAGATGAAAACAGCCCCATGATGGAACGATCAGCACAGTGTCTGGAGGAATAGCTGGATTAAAACAGAAATACGCTGGCATTGCTGAGAAGGCATATATATGGGTTGGGAGTTAATGAAAGAAGGAAGAAAGGATTCCCATTGGGAACATAAGGACTGTTGTCTGTTACCATCTGCTTATAGAAAGACACTTTTTCATTCATTCATTTAATTCTCATTCATTCATTCATTTAAATGAATGTATGGTAAATAAAGAGATAAAAGTACCGTGTCAAGAAAACAGTGTTTCACATGTTTCTGTGGATTAGCAACCTCATTTTTTGAATATCCTTGGAGCTGAAGGGCTCTGGCTGCCTAGAGGGAATTGAGCTTTTCACAGTGAGGCCATGACACAACTAGGCAGGAGGCAAATTACCTCCGGCAGAAGGTAGCAATTCAACCAGTGAACTCGAATTGCTGCAGCTGGGAGCTGGTACTCTCTGTGCAGTTACACTTCTGTGCGCAGCCTTTTGTCCTGACATTTTTTAACAAAATTATTTTGTTTATATGTTCTTTGTTGCTCCATGTTAGTCCTTATTATTTTGGAATGGGAGCTGACCGCTTAGGTGCCTCACTACCAGGACCGCTGTAACAAGACAGTCAAGGAATACTTTGCAGTTCACACCTAGCTGGTGATAGGAGCAATTACATGGCTTGGGAACTGCTTCCTTTTCAGTGCTAGATTTACAGACTTGATACATATATTTCCCTCTGTATTCTACTGTTGTTCTGACTCAGAGGTGACCCCAGAGACCACAGTCAGGAACAAAGCTTTGGGAGACATCAGCGGAAACTGGACTCCAGCCAGCAGTATGCTCTGTGACTCTCCCAGAAAGCTAGTTATACCTGGATCTATGTTTCTCATTGAGAAGTAGATCACTAAATCTATAGCCAAAATCAGAAGGAGCAAAGGATATCAAAGATGAATGGAGATCACCTGGCACAGAAGGCAGATCCCTACATAGAAAGCTTCTAGGCTGACAATTCAACTTAGATGGCGATCTATCTACACAGTCTATGACGATGGCTAACACAGCATTGCGGGGCACAGTTGTATTCATTCACCTGCATAACTCGACAGTTCACTGCGGCGGGATTGAACGCATTAGAGAGCATGCAGGTTGCAGGAGCAGGCTCTGATCCACTGGAGTGTAGACAGCAGCCTTGCTAGAGCGCAGCTTGCCTCTGTTGGAAGGTCTGGAGCACAGGCTGCAGCTACCCTGCTGCTGGAGATGTCCGGCAATCAGTGAGGTAATAGCTTTGGTTTTACCAATATTATTCTCCACATGCTTTCAGAATACACAAAAAGCCCAAATAAAGAGCCTCAAAGCTCTTTCCAGTGCATGATTCCATGGGTAGATTACAGAGCTCTGTATACAGATTGGTTATCACTGTCTTGGACAATCCATTGGGAAAGAAGGCATGAACAGCTTAAATGATGCATTCAAAGCCATAGAGTGAGTCAGTGAAGGAGACTGGGATAAAACGCACGTCCCCAAATGTGGAGGATAGCTGCTGCTCAGGCAAAGCACTTCCACAGCTTTGAATGAGAAGTGTTTTATTTATAGTGACACATAAAGATCAGAAGGGTTCCTACAGCGAATGGTAGAAAAAGCAGATGCAATGATTGCATACTGCCAACGTTATGTCCTCAGAATTAGCACTTGCAAGGTCTGCTGAAGCAGTTTTTTTCTGTTCTCTCTGTGATATAACAGTGACTTACTACTTTTGTCCACTATCTGCTGGCAGCACCGAAGCTCTTGCCAAGGAGTGAGGCACAGTTATGCATGCACAATCTGCTTGAAGCCTTAGCTCCCTCTGTGGGCAATACATGTGGACCACTGTCCACATGTTTATCTACTGCATTCTCTTTTTTGCTGATGATAAATAATGTACCATTTTCCCATATGCTTTTACAGGGAAATGGAATAATTGGGATGAGAAATGGAAAAAAATAACATCCTTTTCTGTAACTGTGGTGTGCTTGTAATGAGGAGTGTTCAGACTTCTTTCACTAAAGCAGCATGGAGATTTACTTCAGAATCTGCATTTACATCAGTGCCCAGATATGTCTGGGCTTAGAGACTATGGTGGAAAAAACGATACAGAAACCTACATGGAAAAGAAATAAAAGAACAGAAACTAATAACATAGAATCAAGGAAACCCCAAGTTCTGATATGACAACCATAACAGAGTGAAAGACAGCAAAGACAGAAGGTACAAATAGGTAGGAGATCAAACACATAGCAAAAATATTTAATATACTTGAAATAAAACTGCTTTTAAATCCTTTCACAAATGAAATAGGTGAGAATGCTAAAAAAAAACGGGTCATATCATCTTTTAATAATCAGGCTTCATTCATCATTCCTTGCCTTTTTAATGTGATAACTTCAAAATCCAGCTAAGCCTGTTGATTGTTTATGTAAATGTTGACTCTTAAGTAATGTGTTGACCCACTTTATTACAAATTGAGAGGACAAGAACACAAGATGGTATTCTATTTTCCTCTCTGTCCTGAGAAAATAACTGTCTTCATATACCTTTCCAGCGCCGGGAGAGTTCAGTAATTTTTTATTCTCATTAAGCAGGAAAGGCTGCCATTTTTTTCTGTATTGAAATTACAGGAGAGTACGAAAGACCCTTGTCTAGATGGATTAAAGAAACCTGATTTGTTCTTCATTACTGGCCTTAACTCCAGGAGCTGGCTATTGTTTAGCATTTCTGGTTATTTTAATCTCCTTCTGAAAGGCTCTACTAACTGTGTTCATTAAACGTCATCAGATGACTCACCATTTTGTTCCCGTGAGTCATTCAATCAGTTAAAATCAGGAACACAATAGTTGCCATTTCACATTAGACTATATGTTCATGCAATAAAGTCTAGTTCTGATGGTGATTAGTACCTGATGCTTATGGAGAAGGTTTAAATGCTGTTTCACAACTCATGCATGAGCTGACTCCCAGATCACTGAATGAAAATTCTTTTTTTTTTTTTTTAAATCGACAACATATTTTCCATCATGTCTTCAATGTACCTATGTAACTTTACCATACATTTGGGATTTTAAAAGCTTTTTAGATTACAGCACGCCTGAGTTTAAGAACAGCCAACACTGCAACATTGAAAGAAAACTCTATGAGTGCAGAATCACCTTACAGAGAAATAACTTTTTCAAAAACACAGTCTTGACATGTGCCAACCCATTTCATATTGTCTCTTTAAGTAGCTGAAGAACATCAAGAGACCCTAAACAAATTAACTACTTTCCAGGGAAAATCTTTCTGAATACTGTCAGGAGAATTTTATATCCAGTAATCCAGTATCTACTGATGGTCAACTGTTGTGTGGTGTTCACATGCAATATATAATGTGTTACCATGAAGGTGTAAGATACATTCTGTTTTGCATCACCTGTTAATATTATAGGTCACTTGAATTTAAGCTATGAAACTCTTCTGGAATCCTGCAGTGCTTATTTGGTGATTTGGTCATTTTAGTGAAAGGCTCTGTCTGGTTCTCTTTTGGAAAAAAACAGGCAGACACATGACACACCTAGAGATCCACTCTCTCCATCATGACTCTAAAAACTATCCATTACCAGAAGTGTGATATTCAGTCCAGCCTTTAGCTTATAGGCTCTGCAGCTCTCCACGTGTGCTACACCACTAATCCAGTCACTACTGAAGAGGGAGGGAGGTATTTCAAATTGTGCAAGCTGCTGCAGCATATCAGGATTCCCATTTTCCTTCTCTTCTATTACTGAACGAATGTCTCAGTATCACATCAATGAGCCCATCACCAGCTCTCCAATTGCAAGGTCATTGGTCTTCTTTAAATAACGATTAGGAGGGGATACTACTGACCTGCACAATAATTAACATCTGTATTGAACAGGAGGTTATTGTAAATCGTTCTGTATCTATAGGGAACATATGGGAGCACTGTGGGCCTTGATTTCCTGCTTGTGAAATGGAAACTTCTTTTAAACTTTTGCTAGGGAAGGAGACTGTGTGTGGTATGACCTAAAGCCACGACTGCACTTAACTGACTAGAGAATTCCTCGCCAATATTTATTATGTGCGCCTGTACAGCAGCACCAGCTTATTGTTGTTAAAAAATTATGAAGATTCATATGCAAACACCCAAGGTTAGTGTATCCAAAACCACCTTTGAGCACAATTAATGTTCAGACACCAGAAAACAGTCACTCACCATCTTGATGGTTACCTGAATCGGCTGGAGACTTGCTCCGGCGCATGGGGGCGGGACTCTTTGCTGAGCTCTTCTGAGGGGTGGGAGATGACTTACTGCCCGTGGCGTTCGCAGGGCTCCCTTTCATCACGCGGCACTCTAAGGAAACAGACAGCAACCGTGGTTATGTCTCTATGTACACTCGCTGCCTACGGACACCAGCTATGAAACACCCATGAGCAGCTTAGTGCTTTGTCTCCAAAGAGTTGTAGGAAACATCAACAGCAAAAAAAGCTGATATCTCCACATTTTCTACAGGGCAGAAAAGAGACTTTTTAGGGGAAGGTCAAGAAGAAGAAAAGCTTTTCTCAATCAGAGGAGATGTTGTGACAGTGTACGTCAAGATCAGGCCGGCTCCCTAGCAGGGCCCATCTCCTTACCTCTGTCCTATCACAGATTTTCTGCCCTTGCCCGTGCCTTGGTTCTCACCAACTAGTGAACACAGTGAAAACGGTCAACACTGACTGAGGGAAGATTCAGGCCAAAACCCCAATAATTTGCTGTAACCCTTCCATGAAGACCGAGTAATAGGAAAGATGAGTGCAATTTATGCAGATGCAGAAAGCCAGCAAACAGCTCATGGCATGACATAAAGGTCTCCAAGTGGCAGATGGGACATCTGTCCCAGGAGGCTTTCACCCAACCCAAATCAACCTCTTCTGTGGTTTCAACAAGCTGCAACTTTTCCAATGCAGAAAGCAAAGGAGACAAAATGGTTTTAAAAAACATATCCACTGTCCTGGCCACTCATCTCTTTCGGAAAGATTTGTATAAACAAGTCTAGTAGATTTATGTACTTAAAGACATGAGCAGATGAGAACCCCAACTGTGTTTTCTTAAAAAATAAATAGGCCAGGAAGAGTGGAAAATGTAAACATGATCTACAGCGTCCTGCAGAAGGGAACTGAAATGCTAACAAACCTCTGTGTGTCCCAGGATTTCAGGCATGCCAGATCTTCAAACCCAGGGTTTATTTACCTTGAGAGCTAACAAAAAAAGCACTTTCCACCCCTGAAGTTATTAACTTAACCCAGTTAAGAAGGCAGCAATAAAAAAGGGATTTCCTTTTTGTCAAATGCTCACTGGTCTCACTTCATCTCCTACAACAGATTGCCCTCACCAAGATGTGAAAACCAGGTCTTTTTTACAGACATGAATTAGATGTTCCACGTGCAGACATTTTTTTGTGGAAAAGTTCAGCTCAAGCATGCATGTGCTGGACTGAGGACTCCCTTGACTGGACTCCTTAATGGGAATCAACTAAGGCAGCACATAGCAGATAAATAACTGGTCAACCAAAACCAAGTTGTCTGACCTAAATGTATGTGCTATTTATTTATAAGTATATCTATGAAAATGTAATTGCTTTAAATTTTCCCCCAGGCTTTCCTCATTCTCAGACAGTCAAGAGTCAGTCT
Organism: Rhinoptilus africanus; assembly: GCA_013400135.1. NCBI lineage: Eukaryota > Metazoa > Chordata > Aves > Charadriiformes > Glareolidae > Rhinoptilus > Rhinoptilus africanus. Next base: position 1,061,494 of record VXBO01010329.1, on the reverse strand, counting down.
CTTCTTCCAGATGGTTTGCGAGAGAGTTCGCTGGTGGGTCATACAGTACAAGAATATGAAGAGAGGATGCCCTGTGCTCCAGGGATACCACATGGTGACAATTAAACCTACAATGAGTTTATTCTCTCTCCTGCTAAATGGAGTTTGGAAACTGTAAATCAGGGCTAGAAAAAGTTGTGTGTATTTTTTTCAAAGGTGGTTGACTTCTCACAGATGATGCCATAGAAAGGCTTGTAGGACTCCAGCACCAGTACAGCCCCAGTTTTTTATACATGAAAAGCGGTAATCATGGGGAGGGGGTGTGGAAGGTAAACTATCCCTCCTCAATACTAAAGAATATAATGTTTGATGAGACACTGTGAAATAGCCTCTGGGGAGAGTGTGCAAATAACTGCTCCTGGCGTTAACCAGCCAACCAAAATATGGGGGAAAATCATCTTCGGTCACTGCAGAAGTAATATTTTTGAAGGCTCTTACATATAGCTGTTTAACAAAAACCGTGCAACATTTTGATCTTAGAGCATGATTCGTTTGCCCAGCAATAGGCACCACATACTATGTGAGATACACTAGAGTGCAGCTTCCCCAGAGCAGAGTGTGTTTCCTGATGCCCCTGTGTGATATCTGCCAATCATGTATCACACAGATACCTCAGAAACCATGGGGATCTCACAGGGTGTCAGACAACTATCATTAGTCACCTGAATTACTCCCTAAAAAAATAAACCTAGAAAGTTAATGTTGCATCTTTTCAAGAGCTTTCAAATTTGTTTTCTTCACAGGGGAGTAATTCTTGGAAAAGAAACTCAGCTTTGCATTTTCCAGCACAGAAAGGCTGACTGACGAATCCCTCCATCTCTGCCACTGGCAAGTGTCAGTACACCAAAGGCAATCACTGAGCANGGGAGGGCATGACATTTCCATGGGCTGATGCTGAAACCATCAGGGTACAAATGAGACAGCAACATCATCTGGAAGGTACGCAGCAACAGGGATTACAGGGTGGAAGCTGTGGTGGGCATTCAGGAGGAAAAAGATGACATAATCCTCTCTTATGCTATTTCTCATTTTCTTTCCTGATGTCCTGCCAGAGCTAACATAATAACCAGCAATCCAAGTGCATGTCATCCAAACAGGCAAGAAGAAGTACCCCGTGACAGAGGAGATTTTAATAAATGACATTCATCTGCAAGACATCAGGACTCACAGTTCTTCTTGCAGCATCTGCCTCATAACAAAGAAGGATGACGGGGGCAAAATGGGAAAACGCTGCTCGCTAATTGCTCCTCATCTGCTTCTTGAGAGGTGCAGGGCACCCCTACTCCCCTGAAAACACCACTGTGAGCTGTAGTTACTTGGTGCCTTCTCAACAGCAAGTTTGGCTTGTTTTTGTTAGAGAAATCCAAGCTGGAAAAATCAGTAGTAACCAGGAGTGTAGGCAGAGAGCTGGCCTTCCCATCAAGTTGTTCTGCTAGGATTGCATCCAAACTGTTTTACAGTGTGGAACTCCCTGTGGAGCTGACTCAACTGCTGAGTGCTAAAAAACCCATGAAGCTCAGGTTACAGATTGCTTCCCCAGCCTGACACAGGCTTTATTCTCTGCCTGCAAAGTTTCAGCTGAACCTTGGAAACTTTCTTTGTATTATCCAAGACTATCAAATAGGTTCATCTGGAGTACACAGGTCAGAAGTACCAGCATCAAATAAAATTAGGCTTGCAAAGGAGTCATAAAAATACAGCGTTTGAAGATTAGAGGCTGCCTGACTTCCTGGTATACCACAAAAGTCCTCTTTGGTCTTCAATGCCAAGCCAGTTTGTAGCATGTAAGACACCATGGGGCTCCCAGTCCTTATACAGGATACCTAGGGCTTTGGGAAATGAGCCTGGATGTTTGGAGACCACGTTTTCTTCTAGTTTAAATGGTCAAAGTTACATTAATTTACTCTTGGTGCACTCACTGGCACTAGCAGACAGCCTGCACTGTTGGTGTATACAGCTGCCAATGAGATAGGTGGTAGGTAACTTCTACAAGCAAGGTCTGTATATTCTGTGAAATCAAAAATTTCATGGCTTAATTGATCATAGAGACTCCCATTATTCCAGATCTGTGCTTACAGTTTTAACAGGGACAAATAATGGTGCTGTCTCAGTCCCCTCCCTAAAAAGGGATTTATTGCCCTGCTTTTTGAATCAGCAGAAGAAAGCAGTGGAGGGTCTGATTTTTCTTTTAACTGTGCTTTCCCCCATTTTTTAATATTCACATGTCTACTGTTTAGTTCTCAAAAAAAATGTAACTGTCTTACTGCAGCTGGATAAAACTGAAAGGATATACACTACCAGATTTTGCAGTAAATGTCAAATGGTGTAGGAAACCATCTATTCTGATTTGGGCTACTTCAGTCTGTATTTGCCCAATTATAATATCCACTGACTGTACAAGTATCACAAAAGGATGTTAAATTCCATGTACTAGGTCTTAAAAAATGGGGAAAAAAGCATGCAGCATTATTATCTGATACAAGCAACTGAATGAAAATCAAATAAAAATACAGACGGAAAAGCAGTGTATGTTTGATGTTACCGCTTTCATCCAGAGAAAAGTCATCCTGTGCATAGCGGAATTTTTCTGGACCACAGGCGATAAACACATCATCATCCCCAAAGAAATCGTGGAGACAGGTCACCTACAGAGAGAGCAAAGTCATTCATTTTATTTTTAATTGGCAACATTCTGATGTGGCTTAGTTTTAATTTAAATAGGAGGGAGCTGCCTCTCTGCCGTTCCCCCTGTCCTGTGTTATTCAGTCCTACTTCCCGTAAGCCTGGTGTACAACACACGACTTCACTGGGCAAGTCAAGCATAAAAGCGTAATTTTAAAAAGAGGAAAAAAATTCCCAAGGACCTTGCAAATTCTACGAAGTATGGCATTCCAATCCATTCAGGAGGTGACAGAATACATTTGTCACCCTAATGAATGACACAGGCATTCCCGAGCTAATCCTGAAATCAGAAGCGTGGGTGCCCCTGTGCCGCGTTGGTAGGCAAGGCTGGGACACCACCGCCCATGCTGAGGAATATCTTCGTACCAACAGAATGAAACCTCAAAGAACCACTAAGAAGGCAAAGAGCTGCTGGGCACAGCACAGGCGCAGAAATGTGACCCTTCTGGAGCAGGCAATCTTGATGATAGGTTTTAAAGCCAAAAGGTTTATCTGCACCTTTGAGGGAGAGGCCCAAAGTGTCACTGGGCGCGCTTCCCACCCAAGCATCATTTAAATCCACAGACTGACTCCAGATGTTGTGTCTCCTTCTCCCTGCTTTTGCCCCTCAGAGGCAGAATGATAAAGCACCATTCCTCACTGCAGAGCTGCCCGTCCCACAGAAGGCGGAGGGTGGGGAAGGTGGTTACCAAGTGGGAAAGGCACAAGCCAGGGGAGAGGAGGTGTGCGGCAGCCACCACTCTGTGAGCTCTGCCCTAGGACTGCTCTGTGGGAAAAGGAAAAGCAATAGCTTTCAGCCACCTAAAACTAAGACCCCTGTCTGGGGACACTAGAAAAGCAGGATAGAGAAAGCTGAGATAAACAGAAGACCTGGTCATGCTGGCTAATGGCTGTGAATACCTTGCTTCTCTTTTTTGCTATCCTAAATAGGGGGAAATTGTATCTTGCAGTACCTGAAGCTCCAGACCTGTGTGATGCTTTTCAAAGAAAAATGATGCTCTTCCATCTTCAGAAAATGTTTTCAAAACTCATATGAAGTGGAAAGTAACACCGTTTTGAAGAGGAGAAAAATACTACCAAGAAAATGTCGGAAGGCCCAACTTCAGAGCCTGTCTGTAGCTATTCAAGAGGCACGTGTTCAGCACAGCACCTGCCTCCAAGGGCTAGAGGAACAACAAAGTACCTCATTGACTTCAGCTCGAGCTCCTGACATCCCAGACACATATTGAATAAGTATTGTGTCAGGAGGAGAAAAAATTGTCATCTGCAAACACACCAGAGAGGTACATCTCCAACATCAGCCAGCCTGGTGCAGGCTGTCAACCACCGGCTAAGCCCAGGGTAAACGCGTTTTTTTTTAAAGTTCCATTTTTTCAGGACACCATTCCAGGTGACCACAAGGTTGGCACTGACATTTATAATGGAGGTATCAGGCTGACAGCTGATGCCCAGTGTTTGGGCATGTCTGGGCACTGGAGTCTTTGCAGAGCGTAGACGCATTTCAAGGGACTGGAGAGAGCACTGGAGATAACTGTGGGGAAACTTACTGTAGGCAGAGCTGAATTTCCATATCTACCGATTCATTTGAGCTGGACTGTGAAAAGTTAATTTCAAGCTCTAATAAATTAACTATAAAGAAGGCTTTTGGCTATCTTAATAAGGCTCAGTATTTCACACTGGTTAATATAACGTATAATTAAAGCACTGCCTACGAGTGCCAGCTCTGGTTAAGATGCCAAATATTAGTGAAAAGCTTGCTTTTCACATCAGCATGACTTTTAAAATGGAGCAAGCTGAAATCTGCTATGGCTTTGATCAAAGGTAGAATTTTCTTTGCAAACTTCAGTGAATTCCAATTTCTATTTGCCTAAAATTAGGTTGAAAATAGTTAGCATGTTACCTATAGAGAATTATCCCACAGAAATACGACATTTCAAACCAGCATTTGGTATTATAGTTCTCCCCCTGAGGATGCAGTGATTCATTTGCAAAGAACTGGGTTTGGCTCAATACACCCGTTCCCATTTGAATGCTAAGTACTAATGCCATGGAAAGGACTTATGGGTTGCTTAGCTCACCCTCCAGTACAGAAACCCCTGAGCAGTTAAATGTAGTGCAAAGCTAGATCACAATGCAAGGGTTCAAAAATTTCCCACCCTTTTAGATGAAATGAGTAAGAACCTCCAAGTGCTTTTATTGCCTCCCCGTCGTAAGTCAAAGTGTATAATTTGTCCTTGAAATCCTCACAACCACCATAAGCAAAAAGTACAGGCAATGAAGAAAGCCTTCAGATCAAGGGTTCAAATGCAATGGAAAATTACCAGCATGCACAAGGATAGAAACCTGATTACATGTCAAGCAGAGATACCTGAAATTCACTTTTCTGCATTCTTGTCCCTTCAGATAGTAGGATGGGTACTGGAGGTTGGTAAAGAAATTAGGTAATCTACTTGTTGAGCTCCTAATATTCAGGAAACAACTTATGTATTTGCTTTATTTGTTCCCTTTTGTTTCCTGCTGTAACTTCCACTATTAAGAACTCACCACAACATGGTAGAAAAGACAGCCAAAAAACAACCCCACTCTCATTAAATAGTACAAAACATTGCAAAATTCAGAAAATAACAGGTGTCACATATTATGCACTTTTAGCTGTGTTGCTTATGTTTACCACCTCTGTGGCATTTTCTACTTAGCTTTTTTTTATTAAACTTAAATCCTTGATCATTACTGTATGTCCCTGGAACACGCCCCACGTGTACTGCCGTCTATATAAAGTCACTGGAGTAAACTTTTTTGGGGAAAACATGTAACCTAAGAGCTGGATCTTAGTCAAGCGCCAGAGCCAGCTTGACTGAGTGGTGCACAGAAGAAAAACACCTGGAGAGAGCCCTAGATATGCTCATCCATTAAGGACATCAAACTAGAGAGGACACAAGGTGGGAAGCGGGACCATGGGCTGCTCTGTGGGTATAGCTGGTTCCAGACATTATTAGCCAGTATGGAACATTTCAGGGTTGCTCTTGAGAAGCAAGGCTAAACCTTTACCCTGCATTAATTGTTTTAGGGGTTTCTAGTGACTCCAGATTAACCTCATAAGTCTTCTTAACTCCATTCTTCAAAAGTCTTTTTTCTCATGTTTTCTCAGTAGAAATAAAAAAATAGTACAAGTCTTCCCCCAAGCAGCCTGGACTGTTTTGAAAAGATATGTTCTGTTCCACCTTACTCTAATCTACTGTTCTAATTATATCGAATAATTAGTCTGGAACACCATGAAAACCCTGAAAGAAAGTTCACATCAACAAAAATTTACCCCAGCTGATAACCTGAAAATCATTGTTTGTAAATGCTGCGTTTTGCTCTTAGCTATAAATGTATTAAAGCACAGGACAAAAACTGATAGTAGCCTGCTAGTGCATAGACCTATGCTGCTACCTGAAAATGGTGATTTTGTTGGTGTTATCATGCACCCTTAGCAATGACACTCAAACCCATCAAATTAGTAAGATCTTGTCTCTTTCCATTTTTAAGTCTACAGGCTTTTTTATTTGTAACAAAAATTAAACTTTTGTATAACTACAGTAGACAGGATAAATAGCATTGATTTCCAAGACATATGTGGATGCCTTTGTTTAAAGGAGGATAATATTTAATTTGAAATTCAGGATTAAAGACAATATTGACTTTAAAAGGATCAATATTGCATGAAATGTTTTCTCTCCAGTTCCTGAAGCTTAAGCTATTCCAATGAAGGAAGTTAAATCTTCACACTCCAGTCGCTAAGGCACAAATTTATTTCTTACAAAGTAATTATTTCTAATAGATTTGATGGTAACATTTTTTTTTGTGTCAAGGTTTGATTTTTTAAAAACTTTATAATATATATTATGGAAGAAATAGAAGTTGGTAGAGATTAACAGAGATTTTAGGGAGTACAAAACTGCAATTAAGTTTTCATTAAGCGTGGTTTCTTTTCTCGCTAAATGAAATCCCTCTCTGCTTATATTAGAAAAACTTTCCCTGAGAGGACAATATAGCTATGATTTTCAAGAGGGGATTTCTGCAGTGACAGTCCATTACTGTCTGCTGCAGCAACTTTAATTGCAGAAAGGAAAGATGCAGCCGTGTTTATTTTAATACAGTAGCTGGAGAACTAAGAATTTTTCAGGATTTTGACAAAATGGAGCTTGCCTCAAGCATATTACTGGATGTGAGCTCACAGTTTGCTGAAATATCTGTGATGCTATAGATAATCTGAGTTCACCTGGAAAAGGAGCAGTAAATATGCAGGAGATATATATATATACCTGCAACAGTTGTGAATAACTGGCTATTTCTACCATCCTCTGGGAGGCAGCAGCAGTACTTAAAAATTGTAATTGATTATTAAAAAAAAAAATTAAAATAATTTGAAATCAAAAGCCTGAAGACTTAGTCTGAATCACCTATCAGGGCGCAACCTCTGTGCTTTAAAAGGGTGTTATGATTAACGAGCCTCTTTTGTTCCCTTTCATAATCTGCAGAATGACTGTCTGCTGGGTCTGCATGGCTAATGGGCTGCCCTCACTGTCACTGTCTACACATACAAACATCATCACAGCAGTAACATAGGCTCCAGCCACATTTCGGTTGCTTTCACTGCTGGACTGAGCTCTGCAGCTCCTGTGGCTGCCACTTAGCAGGAGGCCTCTGGTAGCCTGGATTGGCCATCAGTGTTTGTCAAGAAGATGACGGAGCACATCTCTGAAGAGGAATACATCACCAGGAGGCTTAACTGAGCTGTCTTTTTCACCTTTCTGAGAAATGTCTTTATCAGAGGTTCCTGTTTTTAGCTGATGGAGCCAGGTGAGCATGAACAATAAATGATCAGACACTGTAGATAGTACTTATTCAGAGCAATGATTTATGTACATGGTCCTGCTTCCAGACTTTACATCTCTTCCTTATGTCATGGAATGAGGAAAGCCTCTGCCTCTACCTAAATGGTCAGCAGAGACTGGTAAGGGAGATTTGGAATAACACCACCAAAGGTTCAACATGGGGGCTGAACATCTTCCCTCTTGGGGACTGTAATCTTCAACCAACTGTTTGATTCTGCACAAGTCTTAAGAAAAGTGAGGGCCACTGCAAGGCTTCTTCCTCTGCTCCTCTCTCCTTTAGTCATAATAACTTCAATAGCTATTCTCTCTCTAATATCCCTTCTCTTTAAGAATTTAGACAGCAGGACAGAAAGCGATGCCGGTACATAGGTAGCTTCACACTGCTCCCTAAGTTTCTGCAAATCTAACGGTTATGCTCAAAGAAAAGAGATGTCCATTTGCTTTCTTTAAATCATCATACTTCTTCAGCTTGTAGGCTTCCAGAGTTCAGAACAGGGGAAAAATTGTCTTCAGAAACAGCTTCCTTAAAAGCCAAAAAGACCATAGAGGACAATTTGCATGCCATACACACATAAAGCCTATCAAGAGCAGAACTGAATTAAGACATACTCTTATTTTATACATTGCTTTAAAAAATGCTATAAAACTGAAAACATCTGACCATATGTTAGCTAAAGACAAATAACGTATTTTAGATGCCTGCTCATGTCCCTTCTCTTTCATTGCTAGATGCTAGATGGAGTTAAGGAAGTCAGACAAGCAGCTAGACAGGCACTGAGAGTTAACTGAGCTGAGAATGTAACTAAAATCTGTTTATACTCTGTTTTAACTCAGACCAGAAATCTGATGGACTTATTTATACTCCAACACCTGTACCCCAAGTCAAATTGGCAGTGGTATGTTTATTTCAGTTCTGAGAAGCTAAAGTTCTAAATCACAATGGCATCTGTGCTTTACAATTAATCAGTTGGGTGTTTGCAATCAATAAAGCACGGTACAGAAACCAAACACATACAGACTAGTCCATGGGAAGACTCGGCAAGGTCATGTGCCAGAGTGAATATCAGGAATTAATGAACATGCAGAGCAGACTTTGAATTAACTGCTTTCTCTTGTCTGACAAGCTCTTCACCATGTGTCCAGAAAGAGAAAGATTTCAGAAGCCTTAAGGGGTTAAGGGGACATGATGGAAAATAAAGATGTTGATATTGGAATGCAGAGCACTTAATACTTTATTTTTAACCGCCTGAAGACTGCAAGCCCAAAGCTGACACTGAATTGATTTACATTTTATTAGATTCTCATTTCCTGCATTTAAAAAGAAGAGATGTTTGGATTCAGTTATTTGTTTAAAGTATGTGCGTGCACACACACAGTCAATAGTTTCCACATTTGCATTCACAGAAAGAGAATTACTTATCCATTTTTATGAAAAAATACTGCTTAAAATGGATAAGCAGTAAAAAGATGAGCAGAAAAAGCACAGATGTTGACATTCAAAAATGGATCAGGAGCCCTTCTCTGAGCTACTCAGCAGTGGGGGATCTGCTCGTCCATCTCTGCTCTCCTATGCCATCAAACATCCACATGGAAACCTGGCAGGACCATGGTTGTGCTGTCCCCTCACTACTGTGTTTGCAGTGAGCCATCATGAAAATCATATCTACCATCTATGTTTCGGGGCCCATAATTTGACCTCTCACTAGAAACATTTAGTGAGATTCCCATTCTTTAAAACATTATTCAGAGATCTCAACTTTTTCTTGTATTCGTGGAGAGACATTGTTACATTTAAGTCCACATAGTTTGATTGAAACAATCAAATTCCACTCTTCTGTAGAGATTTTTTCCTTCCTTTCTCACCTTCAGAAGAGAAAATTCTGTGCAAGTCAGCATGATCAGGTGTTTTCTTTGATGCAAGAGGGAATTTTTACACCTTTTTATTGGTGAAAAACACAGATACTCCTAATTAGGCTGCATAACTACAGTAGGTTGATTATGAGTGCTTTATGTCCACTTGGACTATTTTGTTATAATACGACTAAACCACAGTAGGGACACCAGCTTCTGGCCAATATGCATTATTTCTATAATAAGCATATGTGATGCTTATTTAAGTGGAATAAGAAATATTCATGCATGTATGTGCACAGCAGCTTGTAAGTCTTCATGCATGAAGAAACACTGCTCTCAAAAGGGCTGCAGCACAAGGTGCCTGTTTATTTAAGTATTGGAAATGGCTAAGTTTGAAATAGAATAGAATAAAAAGCAAGGGGGAGGAAAGGTCAATAGCCAAGCTACCCAGTAGGAATGTTAAGCTGAATTTAATGTATCTGGTGAATTAGTGGTGCTTCCAAACTGTGAGAAATCCAATTAGCCTCTGGAAGAAAGGTTAGTTTGTTATCCCCATTCCATATACATATGGAGGGGACTATGAAAGAGATATTCAGGCTGTTGATTCTTTTTACCTAGAAGAAAGGCTTGCTCTTGCATTCATGATGGTATTAGGCTGAGGATAAACGTGCTGTGCAGTTTGGGAGCATAAGGAGCACAGCCATCAACACCAATATATAAAAGATTACCCTTTCTCAAGTCAGAAAGCCATAAACCCAGAAATTCTAGGTGACAAATTAAGATTATGAAAGGAAAGACTTCTACCACAAATTGCCCCAAAAACTACAAGAATTCAGAGAACTGTCAAACCATTCTTCCTAGTTCTCCCCCCTCCTCACTCTTGAGAGGAAACAGTAGTTCTGGACTACAAAAGAGCACCAGAGACTTTGGAAGTAGCACGACTACAAGGACAAGGTCAAGCAACACTACTTGAAATGGGAGTCTTCTAAGTAGGGGCACAGGGAGCCTATCAACCTACTTATGGGCAGGCTGAATGGAATGGGCCAGAATTTCCAGTTAATGGGATCTTCAGCAACAAGCTCCTAAAACCTATAGCTGTTGCCAATCCTATTGGGCATATCTTCATAAAAGAGAAAGGCTCTTGTTGAGCTTTGTGTGAGTTTTTCTTTAACTGTAACAATGGTACTGATGGTGATGGAGAGGCATTGGTAACCCTGGTTAAAACTCAAAGAAAATACCTTCTACCAGGATTGAATGGTTTGGTGCGTGCCTGCAAGAAACCCCCCCCATCTTCAGGCGCACCAAAAGAAGATTACCATTAGCTGAACAACAGGCCCAAATGGGTAAAAAGCTACACCAAGACTTTACTACTTGTAGGAAGGTCTAAGGGGCTGGAAGAGACCAATAGCCTCAACCTGACTTCATCTCACAGCTGGTCCCTGGTTTTCCCAAGGAGCCCTTACCTCTGTGCCCCACACCACAGCACCTACCTGGTGCATGAGAAGGTCAGAATCAGCATCCCCACAAACATCCCTCTGCCAGATGACTTTCATTTGGAGAAGATGTTGAGGAAGTAAAACTGTGGCTGTGAGAACTGCTCTCAGCCCCACATGCAGTGTGTGTTGTCTGCTTAAAAGATTAAGATGACATCTTGGCTTTCCTTACCCACTGGAAGATCACCTAGTTCCAATTCCCCTGCCACAGGCAGGAACATTTCCCACTAGACCAGGTTGCTCAAAGCCCCATCCAACCTGGCCTTGAACACTTCCAGGGAAGGGGCCTCGAGTTCTCTGGGCAACCTGGGCCAGTACCTCACCACCCTCCTCAATGTCTTATAAGTGTTCCTGCCTCCTGCTCCTTCTTTTATCAGTCAGCATCATGTAAAAATACTTCCTCCAGTTAATTACTTCATGGTCAGATGCATCAAGAACTTAATTCTCAGCCCAAACATTTCAAAGGACAGTACATTAGCCAGCTATCAGAGAGAGATCCATCCCTTTGTACTTTCAACCACCTGGGTACAGTTATGGACTTCAGTCCAGTACAGCAGTGGCAGTGGCCAAAGATGAACCCTCACAGAGAAACAAAAATGATTTATTTCCATTTTCCAGGAATAAGTCTACTGTCTTGCAACCCACCCATTCTGCCTAACTACTGCCCAGCATGTAGCCATGGAAGCAGAGGGCAGCATGCCTGCACAGTGCTTTCAGTCAGAATAAAGTTCTGGCAAAATGAAGAGGATTAGTAGTTGTACGAAATAGCAGGATTTGTTCCTACAGCTTCTTTGTGATGTGGTGTTAGGAGATATAATTATGCCTTTGATAATCACCCAGAGTGGCAAAGGAAATTATATTAAATATGAATAGATTTGGTTTCCATGTAACAAGTGGATGTGTTTTACTCACTGAGGCAACCTCTTCTTAGAAACGTAGTTATTCGACATTGTCATGAGTCTTGCTGACATCAGTAACTTCCTTCCAAAATAAGTGCTAGGGAAAAATCTGTGTCAGACTTATTACTCTTAGTGCATCAGGAAAGCTTGAGGACACTTCAGCTTTAGTCAAGCATCAGCAGTGACTTTGAAGGCAGCACGTTTGGAACTGGCTGTCTCCCCTAGCACAGCAGCACACTAACATACTTCACTGCAGATAACCTTGTCTTCCTTGGTGTTGGTGGTAGACAGCATGTGTTAATTAGGATTATGGCAATATATTATCACAGTTTTTCCTGGGGAAGATGCACTCTAACTTGGCTGTAATTAAAAACCTTTTCTGACCAGACAACTCTATTCTGTTAATTTAGTTTATGCACATATTTGTATCTCAGCCTGCACTGGTTTTATTCAGGGTGTAGGTCTCCAACTACACAGACTTTCAAACAGATCTGCTATTTTTATAATATCTAAAGATACTTCTTCTATTAATTAATTCTTGGATGTAACACTGAGCTCATATTTTTTACAGGTCCCCCTCTGTTTTCTTAAACATGTGCAAAATCCCAAACACTTTCTCATCAAAGGGGATGTCAAAAAGCTAACATTTTCACTTCATCCTATCAACTTTAATGTAAAAAGGACACAAGTATGAAGTATTCAGCCTTCAAGTCATCCTTCCAAGCCTGACAATGAACAAACTCTCCTCTCTGCCAACACTGTAATGTCATTTGCATAGGCTGCAAAAGGATCCAAGTCAGCCTAATTCTTGAAGAAGATGAGAAGATGCAACCGGTTCTGTACTGGCTTGGCATTTCACCCCACTCACAGCATCAAAGCTGTTTCTCAATTGGTAAAATATTCTGTAAAGGCTCCTAAAGGCAGTTTGACTAGTTAAATGTCAATGTTTGCAAGGACCTTTATTACACTCTTAATTATGGAGATTAATGGGAATTAAAAATGGTGTCCTTTAAAAATTAAATTGTAACAGATGCTACATTAAATCTAAGGGAAAGCAACAATTGCCATCAAGCTGTTCTTTCACGGAGTTAAAATTTCTTCCTTAATTATAATTCTGAAAATGTTCTTTGTGTTTTGGGAGATTTCCTGAATTTACAGCAAATGCATATACCCTCCCTATCGGAACAATTTTGTTTTCACCCTAATTTCTGTTAATCTTTGAATAAAGCTATTAATTTTTTTCTAATTAACAGGTCTTTTCAATTCAGCTGACAGCTAACAGAGTAATGGAAAATTCAGCATTATGTCCTGAGCAAAACCATATTAGGGTAGAAATTAACAATGTTAAGCAGGCTGTGAGATAAAAATACTTTGTACAGAACATGCAGCGAGGCTGCTGAAATGAATGTCCCAAAGCCTCTCACATGGAATTGCCTTTTTTTTCTTTTTTTTAATATGAAATATATCCCATCCTTTCCATGTCTCCAGGACCAATGACAAGTTCTAGCTTAGTATGCAGTAATGTTAATAGAATAATTGATGCAGGAATACTAAAATAGATGATGTGTAAAATGGCAGGCTGCATAATTGTCTGGAGTGAGTTCAAGCATTTCTGCAGTGAAAAATAGTCCTGTTTTATAATCCTATCACGTCTCCTTGCTGCTGCATAGCAAGCAAATTTCATTTGGAGATGATCCCAAGATGCAGTTATTTACTAGGGCGATTTCGAAAGGCAGAAGGTTAAAGCCTTCTTGCCCCAACTAAATAGCACCTGGGAGAGGTATTAAAGGGTCCACACTAATTTTGGGAGTATCATTCAAATTACATCATTGTAATAAATGTGTAGCACATGAGGGTGAATCTTTGCCATTGAGCGGTGGGAGATGAGTACCTGATAAAAATAAAACAAAAAAAAAAGCCATTCCCTTTTAACATTTTACCTTTCTTTTTGAAACATGAAGTAATATGTGATGGAAGAAGAGGGGGGACAAAAAGAATAAGATTTTTAATAATCATGATACAATTAATTTCTGCTTCTGTGAAACATGCAAGAGCCATTATATTTGGATGGCATAAAATGAGTTGTAGACTACTGAAGCAATTAGAAACTAATTGCTATGAGATTCCCCCAAGAGATACTTGATAAGAGAAACAGGAGACAGCCAGAGACTTACAAGCAGAATTGTGTCTGTTTCTTTCTCTAAGAAATAGCAAATTCCTTATCTCTAAGAAATGGCAAATTCCACTTATACAAGTGCAAAGGTGACTATATGAGCTGACTGATCAGCCAGCTGCAGATGGTTGTACACATTGACATTCCCTTTTTGCACTGTCTCCAGGATAACTGGGTACTGCTTTTCTTACTGGAACCACAGAAAGAGGACATCTGGATTTTTTCCTCTTTTCTTAATTGCTGCATGAATTCGTCAGCTCTTTACCTGTCCTTCACTCTCCATCTCTTCCCCAGCCCTCACCCCCCTAAACCAACTGTGTCTTTTCCATGATAAATGGATCCTTTCTGCTGGTGTGTAGAACATGATCCTGGCATCTGCCCGCTCAGGACTTCTCTCTGCTGCCACTGACACTAACAGGAACTGGACTGAGCTGTTCATTCTCAACAGCGCTCTGGTGTGAGAAAATAATGAGCACACATAGCACCTTGCAGTTGCCTTCACCTTTCCACAGGGAGATATTGTAGATTCTTTCCTTCCCTGACCCTTCCTGCTAATCCTCACCTCTGCAGAAAAGGAAGTATTTCTTGTTCCTTGCAGATTTTGAGTTAGCTTCTGATCTCACTTATGCACCCAACAAACCTGGGTCCATGCACCAATTCTGAGTCCTCATTGTGACTGGAAATCAGTAACTTTGCAACTACAGTTAAAAGACAAGGATGTTAAGTAACGCTTTGTTAGGTTCAGCAAAGGCGCTACCTTAATATCAATTAAAAGATGCCAGTGTTTTGTTTGTTTGATTTGTTATTGTTGTTTTATGGGGATTTTTTTATTTTGTTCTGGATGCCAGAAAAGAAATAAAGCTTGCTATCTGGTCATGGTGGGAATGCTGCTCATACATAACCTCATATGTAAACAGTGCCTAAAGATTGAACATACAGTTATTAAAAAAAAGTAAACAAAAGGGCCAAATCTGTATTGGCATAGAAGCCTCCTGGTGCAAATCTACTGAAGTCAAAAGAATTATACAAAGCATCAGTCTGATTTTACTCTCTGATTAAACTGACAGCACTTCTAAAACTTTGTATTTTTTTTTTTTTCCCCTCAAATATTTTATAGCTCCCCTTTGCTCCTTTCCCCTTTCATCTTAGATCATTTTTGACAGGTAATCCAGCAGTATCAGCCTCTCCTGTGGAGATCTCCTCTATACCCACAGTAGTATGCTTTCAATTTTCTCCAGCACGCTAATAAACATGTAATGCAGACAGTGCGGGCAGAGCTTTTTTAAGAAACATGGAATGTCTGCAATTCCAGTTGGGTTCAATAAGAACTATAGAAACAGCATCCATGAAGCATGGAATAGCAGGAGTAAGTGGAGAGAGGTAATTGTAACAAGACCAGTGCTGTATTTCCATTGGTATATCTGAAGGAATACTGTTCAGTCCAGAAAATATATTTCCACAGGGAATGTTGTGCTAGAGTTCACGAAAATGTTACTGTACTAAACCAACTGTACTTTTTCTTTCCCTTATTTTTTCCTCTGTATCAAGAGGCAGTAAAGCATCTGTGACCAAATAAGGCAACACATGAATATCCTTTAAAAAAAAAATTTAAAAATCATGTCCTGACAACATGCTGGTGCAGTCAATTCTTGGAACATCAAATCTACTATGATACTTGCACACCGGAGTGATTTAACAAGCATTTCGCTTTTGCTGCGCTGTTTTGAACTCAAACATGCCAAAGTAATTTTAAAAACTCAACACTGTTTTTCCTTAGTAGTCCAGGCTAACTATTTTGTTTCTTTCCTCAAGAGAATACATAATCCACACCACTGTATTGCTTTTGTTCCAAGGCAGCTTTCTTGGATAAAATAAAAAACTACCTCTGGCTGCCTAGAAGAAAATTAGCATTAGATAATGAATGGTATATTTTTCTTTGCAACTACTTTTCACTTCTTTGTAAAACCAAGGCAAGAATTAAATTCTCTTACCCAAGCCGATTTATATGTATGAAGTTTTACTAAGAAGTATGCTGTCCATTTTCCCTTATTATCTGATTTGGTTCTGTAGATCCAGCCACTGTCCCTCTAACATGTTGCATTAAGTCACAGGTTTTAATTCTTTGAGTTCTGGACATGGAAATCACTGTTTTGGCCTATACAACGTGTTTTGTACAAGGGTCTTGCCAAGCACAGGATCATGGTGCTCAGGAGCCACGGGTTACCGGGAGAGCAGCGGGCAGCTCTCCAGTGCAGAGCTTCTTGGTAGCCATACGCAAACCAAACTCTTCTGGTTACTACTAGTTCAGTGAGATGCTATTTTGCATCCAAATTTCCTCCACTGGAAGCAAACCCAGACTGTATCAGTATACAATTATTTAAGGACTACCAGGTGTTCATATAACTAAGCATTATATCACAACAAGACATTAATTCATAAGAAAAAAGGTGGATTATTAGGTTATTCTGGCTTCTTGATGTAAAATTTAGGCCAGTGGTTGGCAGATAAAGTTTCTTTTCCTGAACAGATTTTTCTTCTCTTCAGGGTGCAAATGTAAATCTCAGAAGTCTTATCTTACAGCCTGAGCCTTTGCTTTTGTAATCCCCTTTAAGGTGCCCAGCTCACCTGTATTGAATTAAAAATAAATCATCAATATTGTAAGCCTTTCCACTTTGTTCCAGTGGTACGCTCCGATTCTGCCTTAAACGGACATGTCCGAATGGACCCTAGCGGTGCTTATTCAGTCCTTTGCATCTCCTCTAAAACTGCCTTGGGATGTCTCATCCACTCTAACATCAGAATTTGGTCTTAGGTCTTACCCTGGTTAGCACTATACTCACGGAGACACATGGGCAGGTCTGAGTCCTAGATATGCTATCAGTGCTTGATAGCTGCTCTAATAACTGTATGTGGTGGAGAATGTAAACAATATCACGGATGTACTTTTAAATGAACAAGACAATGAGATGCAAAGAGCAGTAGTATTACATATTGTGGTGCCTGGGGTATAGTAGTGAGCCATGTGAAAAATAATGCCATTCAATATAGAATTTCCTTGTACTAGATTTAATTTTGCATGTGCTGATGACAACCTGGTCCTTTTTTTTAGCAGGTGGCATCATATCAACATACCAGAAAATACATCCTATTTAAATTGTATATGTATTCATTTTATTGTCATTTTCCACTCACTGTTATAGCCACTAATAAGATGACTATTGCTCTCTTGTTTGTGTATATGAACCATCTTGCTGTGTGTGGGTTAATGAATGATAGCAAGTGGAAGCATGAAAATAAAATTAGCAATGCCCAGTTCAACCCGCTTTATCAAACTCACCAGTTTATAGGATTAGCAATGGATTCAGTACAAATCTCCACTATGGGTATTATGAGCAAGATTTATGCCAATTAGCAGTAACAGCAGATTATTTGGGAAGAGCACTGACAACAGTTAAAAGCTCCTTCTACTTTTAAACTATGTTGTTAGGACATCCATTTCAAGCATTCATGGCCACTTATAAGACTATTTTTACTCATCTCTCAAGTGCTATTTAATTTCTTACGTGCATTCATGGCATTGTTTCCTGAGGCAGTGAAGAAGATGAAATTGTTCCTTTTCTAAGTTAAGTCATGCAGTAGCTACCCTCAGCCTCTTTGGATTCAGGTCAGGTTGCTCTCAGCAGAATCCAACATGTATTACATTCTTCACTCCTCTATGGCAGATGTGATTCTGATCACACAGAGGTCAGAAAATTCCCTATTGACTTCAACATGTGTTGGATCAGGCCCTAAATCCCCATAACAATCAAGAGACATGAAGGAAAGAATTGCAGTAATCTATTGGTAGATGTCACTTAAGCAGCGTAAGGCTCCAGCCTGGCTCCACTAGAGGAACGTTACTGATAGCATATAGCTCCAGGCTTCTGCAACATGTGGTTCTCCTGTGGGCATCAGCACAGCAAAGTCCATATATACATTCCATTGATAATCTGATTAGAAAATGACAGCTTTATGGAAGGTAGACTTCTCCCATATACTGTCATGCCTGTAAAACAGGGACAAGGCTGGAGCCAGTGCCATTGTAGACTAAAATATCCCTTAGAAAATCAAGTTTGATCCATTTTTTGGGGGGAGGAATTTTTCTTTGCTTCTCTAAAACTAGGTTCTAATAAATTACTGTGCTTCCAAGACAGTATCCTGCCATCTCTGTACAGCAGCTTATTTGGAGCCACAGGGGATGTGTGAGCTCCTACCACTCTGCAGCACCTGCAGGGGCAAGGGAGGCCGGTTTGGTCTAATTCCAAACACACATGTAACAGGTACACTTATAGACACCCTCTGCTTTTGCTGTAAAACAGTTGATAATCTCTTAGCTGGTTTATCCTGAAGAAAAGCTGGTTAATATAACTAGTTATTTACAACTGTGACAATTACATTGAAACACTTTGTGTGCAGACATAATTACGGTCCTAATGAAGATTAACTTAAATTAAATGCTTTTAATTACAACTTACACAGCCTTTGGCTATTGTGCAGACAATATTCTGACATTTATGCCTCACCAAAAATGAGATTTATACTTTCCTGTGTCAAAGCTGACCATAATTATTTGCTGGCTATTTGATGTCAGATGCTGCTGACACTGCAAAAGGTTTCAGTGCTGTAAACCACAGTGTGGAAGGATTAAACTGAACCTTTGTCAGTCACTTTCAAGAACCATTTGCTCAAGCTCCTCTGATACATGATCTGCCTCCATGATTGTAAGTACTTCTACCTGTATGCTCCAGCTTTCTCCAAAAGCAGAGAGAATGTTGCATTTATTTCAGTAGGAACATGTGGAGGCCTGCATATCTGTAAAATATGCCAAATTCCCTTCTTCTCAAAGTTAAATCATGAGAAAAACAACTATGGGAGCTCAGCTTACATATTAGATCCAAATTTGAAAAATTAATTTAAAAGGATCCTTAGAGGCAGCATCTTCGTTATTCAGAAAGTCTTGGCATGTAAACTCCACCTACCAGCATTCAAAAGGAATGAGTGATCAAAGCCAGATTACAAATTCATTAGTGATTAATCTGTCTGGAAAACCTTCCCTGATGCTTTGCAGGAATATGATAGTAATATGATTAATAGCAATAGTTACAGTAGGCCAAAATCATAAAGAGCTGCTAAGAAACATGACCACAGGAGCCTTGGAATTTCATTCCCAAAGTGATCTTTTTTGGGGGGGATGTATTCAGAGCTCTGTGCCCTCTGAATCACTATGGCCACTGGGCTAGAGACCTTGGCAAGCCTTAACATTACACTGAAGAGCTGGTAATGAGAAACCTTAGCATTGAAGCTGCGTTGCGCTCCTAGAATTGCAGTATCTTGTAAGGTCCTAAGTTATTGCCTCCGTTATGCCCTGTACAAATCTAATGCTTTTGGTAAAACTGAAGATGACATGACCCAGGGTAGAACTGGGCCCAGGGCTTCTCCTTTTGGGGATTGCCTCCTTCTTTCTACAGTGTTCTCTCAGTGTATCAGAATGGGAGTGAGCTACAGAAAACATTTCCTATCTCCTCCCTTTTTTCTGTACGAGACTCTCATAAAACAGGCTATCGCTGTGTGCACACATGCAACATACTTCACTTCCAAGCTGGACATCCCTGTGGCTTGAAGCCTGCATCAGCACTTTGCCCCTGCCCAGGAGGCCGTATCAGCTCCCTGCCTGCCCTCTTTTTGAAGGGGAAATCAAAAAGTGCTAAATCCCCCTCGAAAACATAGTCTTAACATCGACAAGGAATGTTTTGTGCAGTAAGACACAGCGTGGAAGCTCTCCAACATCTGCAGTGGGCTACCATGCAATGAGGCTTCTCCATAAGCCAAAGTCATAGCCTGCCAGATCTGTTTCAGTCGAGAGTCATGCTTATCCCACTCAGTATTCATTCCAATACATATTTCATCATGTTAATGCATATTTTATTGCACTTTTTGTACCAATTCCTCTAGTATTTTGCTTTTGCAATGGTGCCCATGATTGCATATAGCCCTGTGTGCATGTTTGTGACTTTCCTGACCCTAGGAGGGACTGATCTTTCCAAACTCCTATTCTTGCTCTGTACTGCTTCCAGTTTAGTTCTCTCTTCTTGGGTTTCCCAGCCTATGTGTTCTCCATTATAACAAGAATGACTCCATACCACATCTTCCCAGCTCCACTCAAGCCGTTCCTGCAAATGGAAATCGTTCAACTTTTCTAGATACAACCTCTATGGCCACTCTATCCATATAAACCAGGTCTTTTAACTTTTACTTTCACCCACATTCCTCCTGATTGGAATAAGTTTTGTTCATAGAAATGCAGATTATTATTCAGTAAAATATTAAGAAAAACACATATTTGCACAAAAGAGCTTATCATCCACCTTTTTGTGAGCTGCTATTTCTGACGTAAGAGACTGGCTCATGGGCTGGCCATTGCTCGGAAAAATTAGGCAATGGAAACCATGAACCTTTGTGAAGTACATTACTTAAAATATGTTATTGACCTGCCAAAGAAGTCTCCTAGCTTTTGAGAGCTCTGCAAGAACAATATATAGCATAGTCTGATGATTCAGCTGTATCGTTCCACAGTCCAAGCTAATCTTATAAAGAGCTATCTGAAAATACATAAAAGTGCATGTCTTCAAAGCTGGACATGTGTGTGTATGTTTATACACTTACATTCAGGTACACAAAGATAATTTCACATTGTGAAAGAACATACACTATAATATTTTACAGTATTACAGAGGAAATGATGAAATGATTTCAACATCAGATCTTCAAGGATGAGAGGTTAAAGCAGCTATTTAAGTTGCTGTGCTGTCAAATTAGTTCCTATAAGGAAGTGCTTCACTGTATACAGAAATCACTAGTGGCTTTAATGACCATGTTAGGATTTAAAGCACGCAACAGCCTTGCTCTTTCTTTGGGTTTTTTCCCCTCTTGATGCNTGACCATGTTAGGATTTAAAGCACTTGAAAAAAGCTCCATGAATGTATCAAAATCATTAAAAACAGTATACTTGCAGAGTTATGGTTTTTTAATCAAACTCCATTTATCTTCTCGCACTCAAATTTAACACATGAATTTTAGCCTGTTTCCCTCTGAGAAATCTAATATACAAATTTCATATGTATTTATTTTTAGTGGTACAAAATGCATCCTCTTCCCAACACACTTCAGGGCAGATTTACACAAACTAATTAAAAATCCGCAGATGTATGCATATATATATATATATCTCTGCTTCTATGTAAGGGGAAAAGTTACCATCTTTGCGTTCACCCAAGCATGCCCAGGGAAACACAAGAGAGAACAGCACTATTGGCATTTCTTCAGTGTTGAGTGATTCGGGCATGACTGGGCCACTGGGGAAGGCAGCTTCCAAATGTGAGGGCCCTTGATGTAAAGTTAACACTGAGCTGTTAGATCTAGGAAGCGTTCAAGGCGCCTGGCTGATGCAAGCTAATGCCTCAGCACCTGAGGTAAAAGGAGCCCTCTTAGGAACTCATGCCCCACACCATTCACAGTTTTGCAACTCCAAGTCAATATCCCAAATTTTCACTCCAAATGTAGTGGGGAGCTGGGGGTGGACGAAAGAGAAAAAAAAAAAAGGAAAAAATGTGCACAGGTGCACAATGAAGCTGCTGCTCATATTAACAAGCAACAGCCTTGCCCTTTCTTTGTTTTTTTTTCCCCTCTTGATGTTCCCTAAGCAGAACACAAGACAACGAAGACCAAATTCATAAGTTACAAAGGGATAGATTAGTGTACTGAGACTGAGTTCACCAGAAGCAGATGGCCACAGAAGTCCCTTGGGACTGCATATCACAAACACTGAACCTCTCAGGCAAAGCAGGGAACAAAGCCCTCGCTGCTGTGACAAGTGCACACCGAGAACAGGTCAAGAACCTTTCCATGACCTACTATATACTATGATCTTGTCTGGACATATTTCAGACAGTTTGCTCTTTGACCAGTAAAGCACAGATACTAAGCTGACTGAATTTAACTAAAATAAATCATTTCACTCTCTCACTGAAGGTAACAATCCAACTTGTTCCCCAGCATCCACTGGTGCATCCTAATCCACACAGCACTGAGGAGAACTGACACAAACAGAGTTCCAGAGAAGTGTCTTGAAAATGCAAGGATGAAGGTTCCCTCTCCCCAACCGCTGGAGGGGAGCAGGCAGTGCCTCAGAGAGGACCAGCCTGGGGCAGGTGCAGTGCAGAGATCCAAACATTCCCTCTGCCAGGAGAGTCAGGATATTCCCTGTGCATCCCAGCGCTCCCAGTAACAGTTAAGGCCATTTATCTAATCAGCAAAAAAGCTTGAAAAGCATCTTCTAATACTCTTGTATAATAAAAAGTAAGCTTCAATGTCTGCAAAGGATGCTGAAAAAGCACTACTGACCCCATTTTAGCTAATTCCCTTCTCTTTTCTCCTGCTCTTTTAAATTGTTATATTCCCTGTGACCAACTAATGATGTAGGGAAGAGGCTCTCCTACCTAGCCACAGCTGGGGCAAGTAATGACCCTAAGCCTGGTTACCAGCCTGTTTGCTGCCCCTTTCTTTCATCTTGTATTACTCTCCATGCACGCCTCTCCCACAAGGAATTCTTTGTTCATTTTGAGGCTGTGAAAAAAATCAAGTTATTTCAGCTGTTCCCATCTACAAACCCATTTCTACCTCACAGTTCTTCAGGGATAAGTGAAGATTAATTGAGCTCTCCCTCAAGTCCTTACTTTGATAAATGAAGTTTGCCTACATGCTTTGCCCAGGAAGGGCAATTTTGAAGAGGTATGGAGTGCACATAGTGTAGCAGTTAAGCACAATGCAGCTTAGCACAAAGCACAGGAGTTTAGCTTAATTGACAAGGGAGTGAGAAAGGTGTGGGAAAGGATGCTGAAGTCATTTCTTAGCTGTCATACCTGCTGGGTGACCTCGACAAGCCAAGGCAGACTGATGGTGTGGGGCGAAGACAGGTCAATGAGGGAAAGGCACTTGGCCACTCTGAAGATCAGTGTGTGCATTTCCTATCTGTAAAATTAGGCCAATAACACAAGCTTCTTTTGTAATGTATCTGAGCTGCACTGGTAACGTGCTTCCTGAGGATGCAGCATATATCCCACACCCAACACCAAGATCTCTGTGATGCTATTCTCCAAATGCTCTTGATTTCCCTGAATTTTGGTCTCACTTGCCCTTAAATAACTTAACCAAGCATGAGGTGCCCAAAGTATTCTTACGCTTGACTAATTGCTTGTTTTGGAAAGTGCTCTTTTTCCCCAAAAATTGCTTAGCCAAAGTAATCCTATTTTGTTGAGGCATAAATCCATTTATAGGTATTACCACCCAGCTTTGGAGGGCTGGAAAACTTAAGAGTGTCCTATATTGGACTAAATCACAGGTACTTCTCTATTTCATGAACATTTCCTGAACTTTTCACTCTAAATTCCTGCAGCAGAATCTGTCTTTCTCTGTCAGTGTCCTTACATTAAAATTTTTCATCTTTTATGCTGCCCGTTGGGACAATCTGAAAAACAAACCCAGAATAACCACAGTAATCACAGCAATTCTAAACTTTGAACTTAAATTCATCCATATGGCACCTATGATTACTGAATTTGAGCCTGATTTGACACCACCCTTATTTTGACGCAGATTTGCCATAACACTTCTTTTGCCATATGCCAGTTCAATTACAAATACTCTTTCTCTGCACTGCTGCCTCCCAGATGCACTAAACTTCCCTCCTGCAGACTACAAGAAAATGACTTGGCTCCTTTTCCTCTGCTTTCTTTTTATTCCATTACATCAGACAAATAAACAAGTATAATTTGCATTAAGTTAGTATATCATTTAGAACCCCTCCACACTCCTCCTTTCTTCTGGACAGATACCAAAAAAAACCAAACCAAAAATGCAGCGTCCAAACCCCATGCACTGGTAACTTGCATACTTAGATATCCATATCCTTTCTTATTCTAGGGGAGAAAGAAACAGATAGAAAGCAAGAGGAGTATTATAACATCTCCCCATGAGGCAAATGTTTGTTGTCTTATACAACTGAATTACATTACTGGTATGCAAGGGCCAAATCTTGTTTGAGCTTACTTTTCAGTTCACCAATGTTATATAAATGCTGGAGCAAGAAGGAGGAGAATCTGGCCAAATACACTAAACTAGATTAATAAGCACTGGATATTTGCCTCCTGCAGATTTTTTTTGTAACTTCCAAGATCCGGTATCTTTGTTACGATTCATCCTATGATAATTCTTAACACAGCACAGATCCATAGATGCAGATGCCAAGCAAAAAAGAACTGCTTATTTTCCTTACTCATCAGTGAGCAAACCCCTGGCAGAGCAAACAGAGGGTACTTTACCTAAGTCCCTTCAGACTGGAGAGATCAACTGTAGCAAGCAAATGCAGGTGACCTATTTGATAAGGCTGAAATAATAATCAAACTGGATACCTCTTATAACCAAACAAATGAACTTTTGAACCTTACTGATACCCCACCAGTGCAAGACAAGAAGATAACCTTCCCTAGTTTAGCACACACGCACTCGCCATGCTGGATTTATACCACCTGAGGATTTGGCCTTCTACAACAATTACCTAAAGCCCCTTTGTCCCCACGGCACATGTTTCTAAATAACTATGTATTAAACAAGCATTTAAATTTGCAAGAAGGAAGCAACATATCCCCCACTCACCTACGCTGGTGTTTCACTTCTAAGAGACTGACTTCTCTGCCCATAGGGGTACGCGAAAATGTATCCTTCCTTCCCAGTCCCCCTCCATAGCCGCATGGGGAAGCTGTTGCTCATCAACTATCAGTCAACCATACTAATATGAACTGATGAAGCGTCTTGGCAATGGCCTGTGCAAACCAAGGCTGTCTCCAGAGTGATGCTACCATAGCAAGGCAAAAGAGCCCTGTGTTCACTTCATTTCTGATTTTCTGTAACTCTTCTTAGACCTCACTGCCTGCAGCCCCAGGCTTTGTTCAGTCATTTACACCAATATAAAGTGAGCACAGACTGCAACAGACGACAGAAAATCAGAGTCTTTATGGCTAGCTGAGCAATAAACAAGCACCTCTGCTAATAGGCTTAAATCTCTTGCTAGATTACAAGTGTGTCAAGTTTACAAATACACAGACTGGGGCCAAGCGCTTAATTTGCAATGCTTGATGCTACAGGCACAGCTAGCTCTGGGGTAAGTGCACTGAGCCTTTTGGTACGTGCATATTCACATTTAGAAGCTCAAGATAGCACCCTCATCTTCTATAGTCAACCATTTTCCTACTTTCCTTCGAGCACATTAAGTGGATTTTTACCTCACCCCCCTCTGATCAGGCTCAATTTGCCTGTTCAATTCACTTGCTACCATGCTAATGACACGTACTGGCTAACGACCTCTGCACGGCAGACAAGCCAAGTGCAACATGGAGCAGATGTCTTCTCAGTAAGTAAAAGCCTTTAAATTACCTCCACAGGAATGGAGGAAACCTGGAATCAGAAGTCTATTTTGTGTTCTGCAGTGTAAACAGACAAATGGTTGGACTGATGAAGTCCAGTTCTGCCTACCAGATTCTCTGATGAGATTTGGACACCGCAGTATTGCCTCACTGGCCCCAGTCTGTCTGTTTACTACATTTCTGTAAACACCCTGTAAAGTACTGAGCCAAAGTAGAATCTTTAAAGCTACTTCTCTTACTGCTGATGGAGCAGAGGAAGAGGGGCCATATCCTGGGCTCAGGAAAGCTTTGAACAGCAGGAGCTTGGATGGCTAACAGTCCATCTCTGACATATGCAAACAGCCCGTAGAGAATAAAACCAACACAATTAGGAAAGCACCTCTGAGAAAAAATTCCCTTCTAAGGCAAACCGGAGAAGTTATTTCTTGGAGCTCCTTTCTTTCCTGTCAAACGCGTTTCATTTGCCACAGCCCAAGCGGCTCAGCTTTTCCACTGAGCTGGAGCAATCGCCGAAACAAAGGCTTTGCTGGGAGCTCGGTTACATCATTGCTGCTGGCTCTGGCAGGCTGCTGAGGAGGAGGAGGAGGAGGAGGATGTGCGATTTACATATCAACAGAGATGCTGAATGGTCAGTACCAGGCAGGCTGGCTGCGCTAAGCTCCCGTTCTGCTGAGGGAAGCGTGCTACAAGAGTGCCGATTCTTAGAAATTATTCTGAGCTGCTCAGGTCAGATAAATTAGGATTTTTCTTCTGCATATTTTTTTCGTTCCTCTGCAGCAACGGAAGGACAAACACCAAATCTTCTGCTTGGAGCTGCCTCCATGTTGGGTGTTATTTGGCAGGGAGAAAACAGTAAAAATCGTTTCACAAGGTGCTAATCTGGTGCCTAAATGGATAAATGGCAGAATTGCCCCAAGAGGAAATTAGGCAATTGCTGAGACCGATAGAACAATGCTCCTCTTAACAGTATAATGTTCAAAATCCTCTAAACACCCTTTCCAAATACACTTTTAAACTACTAGCACTTATGCAAGGGACAGAAGTAACACTGATAGGAAGGACAAGGGCAAGCAATACGAACTACATTACTTTGATTTTAAAAGCAGGAATTTATGAACAGATTATCAGCTGGTGTAAATCAATAAATCTACATTGTTTTTAATAGAGTTTTCCAGTCTTATCTCAGTTCTTACTCTGCAAATAGCACCTCAGACCTTTCCATTTACAGCATCTCAAAATCTCACTTTGGGGATGCTCTATTGTCAAGAAGGATCTATTTTTCTAACAGGTTTCTCGCAAATGTAACCCAAAATGTGACAGCCCCATACCACCTCTGTTAATGGATTTCTGCAAGTTCAAACCTGCATGCTTTGTGCTTTGGAAATGTGTTTGTTTTGAGTGCTGTCCGAAATAGCATCTCTACCACTGTGCCAGCTCAGGGAGAATTACATGGATGCTACCCACAAGTAATTCTTTTACAGCTCTCTACTGAGTTTTCAGCATCTTCCTCACAACTATCCAGCTAAAAGGAGGAAAGGGGATAAAAACCTAGAGTATCATGCCTAGTTCTTGCAAATCCACTTAACTGGTAATTGATGGTAGCTGAGGATATAGCCTCCTGTGTCTCACATTAAGTCTGGCCCTGTTAGCAGCACAGAAATAGCTATCTTTCTCAGGAAGGAGTTCAAATACTGAGGCATCATGCCCAAATGACACCAGACAGAGCCAATGTGACCTGACATCAGCGTTAGATGTGCAAGAACGAGGGGAATCTAGCACCCCCAGACCAGCAGGAGACAGCTGAAGCAGATGAGAGAATGGTGAGGGCAAGGTGAAAACCCACTCTGCACCATCTGGCAGGCATGAGAAGAGACGCGTTCTGGATCCCACAAAATGGTGCAGCAGTGGCTATTCGAGTATCTGCTGCCCCAGTGATCCCAGGGGCACAGCACCTGCCTCGGACGTTAACACCCTCGGGAGCTGCTGTCAGCGCACACACCACTATCGATCCCCAGCCAGGATGGTGCCTCAAACTGCTTTATACTGAAAGCAAGGCCAATGGGCATATGCTGAGAATCTAGCTCGCTACCCCCACTCCCCTTTACTCTTACTACTGCAGCATAGTCTGATGGAAACAATAAAAACCTAGAGACTATGTTTATTGTGTTCATTTTCCACATTTCTGTCCAGAGAAGCAATGCAAGGCAATACTGAGCAGCTGTTGCAATTTGATCTATGCTAGTACACCCACAGACACACACGTTCAGTCATGCATTACCTGTGATCTCCTTTATATTAATCAGCACTCGCAACTGGTGTAACTGGGCATTTGAGAGGTAAGGTAGGAAGCTTTAGCCTGGCTGTAGCAGACTCCAGCTATTCATTATGTGAGTTTGTTAAGAAAGCCTAGCCAGTGGCTGAATTAAGATACCACTCTGCAGCAATAGGGATGTTCCCAATCTGGGGCCAAAGTCTCGGTTTGCAGAGTGTCATGGAGCTTAGCCTCTCCCTAAGCTTACAGGCCCAACAGGATATTTTCTTTCTTGCGGGTATGACTTAAAATCTGGCAATAACATCGAGACGAGACAACAGCCATATACTTTTCTGCAATCAACAAGATACGCTATTTTTATGTGAGAACAAGTAGAAGGTGCTGAGACAGCACAGAGCCACACAGAACAACATTGATGAAGTGCTCAGCAGGGAATCAGAGCTGGAAAGGCTGGGAGAGAGTGAATGTTGCTCTGCTCCCTCTCCCTCCATGTGCTGGCTGACGAGGCAGGTTGGACGCAGGAACTGAAGATCTGTTCAAGACATGACCCAGTGAGGCTGGAAGAAACCTCTGGGATTTGTCATTTCTGCCTGAATTGCAATGAGATACATTTTCCTCCCTCATAATTTTTATAATAAATTGTTTCAAACTCTTGGCTTAGGTATGTGGTAAAGATATAAATGGGTGAATGTGGAGATAAATACAGTCTGCTTAAGCACCTTTAGTACAAGAAGATGTTGATGCAGGGCATCAAAAGCAGGAAATATCATAATTGCTTTAGTCGGGCTTCAAAAATGACACGCAATTATCAAAACCGTTAGAAAAACCCATAAAAGGCTGCATTTGCAGGGAATCCACACAGACACTTAACTAGTGCCACAGCTTCCTCCAGATTCCTCAGGGGTTCCTCAATATCACAAACTGAACCCAGCCAGGACACAGACATCTGCATGAGCGGACAGCCCTTCTGTGGGGCGGCATGTGCACAGGCCACTAAGTCCATGCTAGAGATGAGTAAAAAAAATTTTAAAATACTAGCCCTTGGGGAAGCTGTGACCTTTGCTGTTACAGATGGGTTTATTCTAAATGACAGAAGCATTTAAATAACTGGGTAACAGTTTCCACTCCAAACCTGCATTTCTTGCTACATCAGACATTGCTGATTCTTAAATTATAGTTTGTCATGAAGTAGAATTTCCAGTCCTTGGCTCCACAGAAGGTAGCTGGTACAGTGATATCATTCCTAAGGAAAAGCCACAAATGCTTAAGTGAACTACTGTCAAATTTGATTAAAAACAACACAAGTATTTAGAGTCATAAAGAACAAAACTTTCCACAGCCAGCTGGCCTAGGGAAAAAAAAAAATAATCAAGGCTTAGTTTGTGCAGCCTCTCTTGTGTAGTAGCAGATTTGACTCAGTGCACTGGCATTTTGGATGCAAATGCTCAAAGGGTTGCACTAGTAGAATGGACTCTGCAGAGAATAGATATAAAGGCCTGACTGTTGGAGAGCCCCATCCGGGCACCGGTGAGAAGCAAGTCCAAACTGAAGTGTCTAGTAACAACGTGGCAAACAAAGAGCAGCCAAGAGGGACTGGAGCTGCAACAAGAGATCAGGGCATAGAATAACAAGCTTCTGCAGTGAGAAATAAACTAAAACAAAAGGCTGGTCTGGAAAAGCTTTGGCAGTGGAAATAACAGGACACATGTACACAGATTTCTTCCAAATGGCCAGCTAACCACTGTTGCTTGTAAAGCTGTGCATACATTGTATCCTGTGTTAGTGGTTAATCCACAGCCGATTAAGATCTACCCTGCCTATACATGCATGAAGAGGCATCTAGCAAACAGACTGGGGGAATGATGCTTAATAACAGCACAACCACTTGCGTGATTTTCACTCACAATAATCTTCACAACCAGGAGCACAAGAGATAAAAATGGTCCTTCTGAGCCTGAGAAAAGGAGCCTCTGTGTGTAATGCAATTACTTCTCAGCTGTGATGTGAAACACACTGGTGCATCCTTCTTTTCAGATGTGGCAATTCAGGAACAGCATCGGTCTTGCCCTTTGTCATGGAAGGCCCTGAATATACTGGAGCATCAGACCAAGGTCAAGGCCTGTGGAAGTCTTCCATAGACTTCTGTGAGCTTTGGATGAGGCTCTACAGCTGGTTGAGAAATAAGTATCTGTGACTGAGAGAGTAATGCGTATCTATATAAAAAGGATGAGTTCAAGGCACTGCCCAGGCCTCCCGTGTGCTATACTTCAGCCTTCTTAATACTTACTTCTTTGAGGTTACATAATAATGAAACTATAGGTTTATTCAGAATGACACCACACACACTGATTGACACTTCTGCCAACCCGGGCAGTGGAAGCCCAGCACACAATGAGCAGTGTCAAGCTGCGAGGCATAACCTGCAGCGCTGCAGGGGTCTGGAGGGAATCCTTTTCCTCCCGCTCCTATAGACTCAATTGCACCGCCCAGGGAGCATTTCCAGCTAAAGCAAAAAGAGCTAGCCAGGGCCAGGGGCAAAACAAGGACTTGGTAGGCTAATGGTCGCATTTGGTGTGGCAGATCCTCTGAAACCCACTGACAATTTAGGAACATAATCCCCTCACTTTTTGTAGTGACATGCTTCAGTCTTCCATACAAACCAGAGACTACAGTTTCGCTATTACAACAAACTTCTATACAGTGATTTTTCTCAAAATAGGATGCATTCGTCAAACTGCCTAGTAGGAATGTCTTTGCCCTTGAGTATAGTGAGGATTAAGGTGTGAAATTCCTATTAGGACAAGGAGATTAGGCTGTTACATTTACATAAGGATTTGACACAGAGGATCAGTTCATGGATTGGTGTGTGCGGGCTGATGCACAGCCTCTGTGAGAGGCTAATAGCTGGTGTTTCAGAAGAGAGGGAAGCTCCTCCTTCACAAATGCACTTACATCTTTTTGCGTGATGCTGCTTGGAGAGGCCAATTCCTTCTTGATCCCTTCAGTGATCACTCTAAATCCTAAAGCATGAGCTACGGGATTGCCCTGTTTATTGTCTCAGTATGTTCACATCTGAAGTAGTAAACTGGAAAGTAACTGATAAGAAAAACTGTTAGATTTGGAATCAAAAAAATCTATGTAAATACCATGCACACAAAAATATCTGCACCAGCTCAGGGATGACAACTATGCCATAAGTACCAGGATGAGAATGACAAAATGTTTTCACATCAAAAAAGAGGCTATAACCCAAGAACATGTTTTTTAACAAAAAAATACCACCCGGGTTACTGTCTCTTCACTGAAACAGTTTGTGTAATAACGCCCTGTGCAGGTACGCGGGCATATAAAAAGGTCCAAAACCCCAGAGTGTCTCCTATAACACCTGCCATTACAGCTCACAAACGTGAGGCACTAAAGTTCAGAGTCCTCATTTTCACAATCAGATCACAAGATCACACCAACTTAGTCCATGCCCTCAGCAACTCTGCACGCCAGATTTAGCACTGTGTTAGGCAGGTACATTTCCACTTCAGTTCACATTCCTCAATCTTCCTTGACTTTAACCCTAGGAACAAAGTGGCCCAAACTCTCAAAAGGTAGTTTTATTTCTTGATACCTCAGGGCTTTTGATTGGGGAAGAAAATGCACAGACCAGTAACACTTTCCAGTCTTGAGTTTAACAGCAGATCCTTTAATATATTGGTTTATTAGTGTAGCCACATTAGTGTGCGTTTCATCAGTGAACTATAAATATTCAGTGTTAGAGTTTACTTGTTTGGCTATTGCATAGCACCTTGCATAGTTAAACTACCCAAAATCAGAAAATTTACAACTGACTAGAATAGATATATTATGATTTATACCTGAAATAACAAAAAAATCCTGCAAAAGCAGAGCTTACAGCTTCAGTAATTTAAGAAATACAGTCACTGGTCAGTATTAAATATAATAGGATTAATGAGAAGAGACCAGGCTCAAGCGCAGCCAGTTTCCTTGCCTTTCCTCTGTTAGTGCTTAACAAAGCTCCTCAAACTCTGCAAAGTACCCCCACACAAGCTATTCACGTGCTTAAATGCTTTGATGCATCTGAGTCGGCATGCTCAGCACTTGGTAGCACTGAGACCCAACACGTGACTGATGCTGGTACGGGCTCGAGAAGTCATGGTACTCCAAGGTCCAGCCAGTCTGACTCTAAGTGGAAATCAGCTGAAACACCAAATAATTTAGGATGACATAGCCTACAGAGGAGCAGAAGTGAGAAACCAGGACTCCATAAAACCAAAGGCCTGTGCCCAGATCAGTAAATCACAATGCTTTCACCTCTGGAAGTTCTTCATCATTTTTATCTTATATTTCTCCTCAGATTTTGTGCATCCTTCTGAGGTAAAGTCATTAACAGCTATTTCATAGATGTGATCTGTGCAGCATATGATTATTACAAAGAACGAACAGGTAGGCAGTCACGCATTGGATTAAGAAACAATGATTCATAAATCCAAAACCCAGTCTCACATGTTGCTTTTATACAGGACCTGAAACAGAAGTGGAAATCACACCTTTTAATTGTATTCCTGCGTTCCTGAAATAACAGGCCACTTCTGGCACACGCTCTCTCTTCCCTGACTCAAGGAGGAAAAGGTGGATGTTAAAGAAGCCATAAATAGTATCTGCTGGTGCTCCCTTTTATATTATGTTGACTTTGATTCAGCTCCCTGCAATTAACAGGAACAAGAGAAAGACAAATAAAATTATCCCAGCTGTTTGTGGCCGACAGACCTGGCCTCCCAGCTGAGAGCTCTTTGTGCTGCTGAGAGCGTCACCAAGCAACCAGCTCTTGCAGCTGCCAGACTGAAAAAAAGAAGCGAAAGCATGACTTATGGAAAGGAAGCACATGTGAAGGGGATAAAGGTTGGGACTGAATCAATCTCCGCTTTGTCTCCTGCCTAAATATGGCACCAAATACAAGAAGAGATCACCTTCAATGGATCTCACCCGCTGAGGGGCAGAACCCAGACACTTATTTTGTTTTCCAAGCCAGACCCTTAGAGTACTAAACCCAGGTATCCTGTATGCAATATCTGGTTGCAATGAAAAGAAGAGGGATTGAGTCTGTTATGATGCTATGGAAACTTAGTATTCTTCATCGATCTTAGCTGGTGGTCCAAAAAGCAGCAGAAGGTGGTCCACAATACAGCTGCCAGAATGACTATATTGTCCCAGTTGTAAGTCAAACCCATATAGAAGTCAAGTGGAGGTGAAAAAAGATTGTCTGATAATTGAAACAATATGGCAAGGAAAGCAAAGCAAACAGGCAAATCCCCATGCACACAACACCAGGGAATGAGTAAAACGGGAAGGGAAAAAATACGTTTTACTGATTGGTATAGCAATGTTAGCCACTCATAAACTGTTAGAAATGGGTAACAGACATTCTTCCTACAGAGTCTAGGCAGTGCTTTGAAAAAAAAGAGTTGAGAAACCCCGATCAAATTCATCCCTCCCTCTGCAGTATGTGTAAGTCTTACAAATGAGTCATCTTCTGTTTTACCAAAAAACAGCTAAGACAAAGATGGGTGAAAACTTTTCAAACTTGAACATTAAAGACAAATTGACAAACTCATTTCAGCCTCCCTATGAGTTTAAATGCATCAAGGCACACCTGTCTGAAAATACCAAATTAATTGCCTTAACCTAGGTCACACACCACAGCTGAATCTAGGACTAATGCCAGGAGCCCTGACATCCACTCTTGCTGCTTGAATACCTGAAGCACGCTGCTTCTCACCTATGACATAAGCTAGTTTTTGAGAGAAAATCAGTCTTTGGTGAGCTATGCTTAGAAGAAAAAAAACCAAGTTGTTTTCCACTGATATCAAATATTATGAGATCTTTAAATTAGGGCTCAGTGTATCCACTTTTGGCCCACCTTTATTTTTCCTTGTTCAGCATCCGTTTTACACCAAATAGAACACTTCACACATGCAACTGGAAACAAAGCAAGCAATGAATGTCAGGATCAGATGGCATTTTTTCCAGCATCTATTTTCTGGAAGAAAAAGCCTTCTGCAGAAACAGTGCAAAATGGAGCAGTTCTGCACTCTTCGGCATTAAATCACTACCTGCTGCCAAGAGCAGTGCAGACGCTTTATGAAGAAGCTCATGATACGGATAAAAATTCAAGGAAAAGCAGGCATTT
This sequence comes from Rhinoptilus africanus, assembly GCA_013400135.1. Classification (NCBI taxonomy): domain Eukaryota; kingdom Metazoa; phylum Chordata; class Aves; order Charadriiformes; family Glareolidae; genus Rhinoptilus; species Rhinoptilus africanus. The sequence continues at coordinate 1,027,487 of VXBO01010329.1, read as the reverse complement.
CAAAAGCTGTTCTCCATTTTAAAACTGCAAGAAATGCCAAGATTGTAAAGATCTCTGTTGCTTTACAGTGCTAAAAATAACATTAGCCAACAACTCTAGTGAACCTCTTATACAAAATTCAGCCAGCCTTACGGCTTTCATTTTGATTGTGAAATGTACACATCATTTTGCAACCCTCTGTGACCAGGGTTGTCTAAAATGAAGGAAATCCCCAGTACCATTTACTCTCAAAGTATTAAAATTCACTAGAAGCAAAAAGATGCCTCAATTTTCAGCTGGTATTAAGAGATGTAAGTTCTTGTTTCTAATCCATTATGAAGGGCTTTCAAGTAGGCAAGAATTACATTCTTAGCTCCTAATGTTGGCTATCTAACTCGACTCTTTGATACACTTAATTTACATGTAATCCTGCAGCCTGCCAGCAGTTGATAAGGTTCCTGATACGTGCACATTTGAGAAAGGGAAGTTTAGTCCTCTTACTGCCTTTCTGGAGAGCTGAGCTCCATGATGGAAGGCTGCTGAGGTTTAAGGTTTCAAACAGATTTTTGCTTCTCTGCAAATGCTTCTCAGGATTTGTCCCCAAATAATTTATCTGCTAGGTTTAAAATTCTTTACAAAGTTGAAATGGCTGCACTGCATTTTTCCTTGTTTCCATTATTAAAATACTTCACAGGCTCTTGTGAGTCCTAGGTGGCATGGAAGAAGGGTGAAAGGCATAATTTTTCTCTCCACCCAAATGATACTATTTTGTAGATATAAGGACAGTGCAAAAGTTAGACACATCAAAGAAGCAGCTGACAGAAGTTACAAATCCAGAGTTAATGGCCATACAACACACCTGACTGAAGAACGGACAAGTACATATACATTAAGAGCAAGACTTTCACAAGCACTGTATTTTGTGCCCCTAATGTAAAGAGCAGGATCACTCCATGCAGTTTTGACAAACACATGCAGTGGGATGACATGTGTCACCTGTCTATAGAACGTTAGGGTATTTCTCATCTGTAGAGCTACAGCTTTAGCTTCTCCCAACATCTGCTTAAATAGACACCTTGGACCTCCAAAGGAAGTGAACACCAGACACAGGGAAACTCCCAGTCTGATACTTACAGGCACAAACCCATACTAAGCCATGGAGAGCCATATAAGCCTGGGTTATTTAGCACTAAACGCTCCATAGTATACACACCACTCTGATCACTTGTAACCCACTTTGTGTTTCACCAAAGTCCCAGTTATAACATACGGCATTAACACAAGAGTTACAAAGCACCTGCGTGAGCTACCCCATTCCTTCCACCTGCTCCAAGACAGGAAAGTTGCAGAGGGCTGCAGTGCAGCACAGTCCTTGGAGAAACTTCTTATTTACTTCCATGTTCTGAGATGCATTTGGGAACATGGAGAGGTGGAAGGGCAAATGGAATACAGCAATATTTTAAAAAGCTATTCCTTTCTATGTGAATTTTGAAGGCATACCATATGCTTTAGCATGTTGTTTTGATTCTGTGCTAAGATAGTCTTTACTAGTCTGCCTCATCAAGACCAATCTTCTCTGCATAGTTATTTTAATTTAAAAGATATGTATAAGAGTAATTTCTACCAATGTGTGCTGCTTTGCACTTATGATCGTCCATTACACTGCCTGTTCATCTTGGTAAGTGTCTTGCTTGTCTCATGAATTTCTTTATTACAATAACTCTTTCTTCATCTTCACCAAGTACTTCTGCATCCAGATCACTCAAGAGGACAGTTAACACCACTTGTATCTTGATATTAATTTTTACTATGATAAAAAGTGATTTCTACCCTGGTTTCTTCTTCTAAACCTGTTTCCCACCTATTTTCCTTTATCACTACACTTCAGGTTCCTTAATAGATTCTTGAAGGAGTCTTTCCTCATGATTTTTAAACTCCAAATGTCCACCAGATCTCCCCTATCCATGATTATTTTATTTGTTCTATTCTTCTATACTAATAGATCATCAAGCTGAAAGAGTTTCCTAGCATACCTTCACCACCAGACATACAGAGGCGAACAGGTACACCCATTAGTTACCATTCCCGGCCTCTCTCTTCCTCTTTCGGCAACATTATGGACATGACAGCATGAGAAAGGCCACAAGAGATTATGTCAAGAGTGCAGGGATACAGCAATAGCTTGAAGAAATGCTTCTTTCACAGAAGCATGCATGCACCACAAGATGCTTTCCTAAACCAATTATTCTTTTCTGTTCGGAGAACCCAAATAAAAGACAGACATCTGTATCCATAAGCTTCTCTTCCAGTAGCACACTTAGCATAGCTAGGTGTTTCATGTGGTGGCTTGAACTGGTCCATCACAGCCAGGGAGCGATGTCCACAGTGAGGCAGTAGCAGAACCAGAGCTGTGGGCCCTGGCAGCTGCAGGGGACCGAGTACCAGATAAGCAGCACAGAGCAGATGGTGAGGGCAGGGGAGCTCGAGGAAGGAGCCTGGAGTCTTGCTCTCCCCTGCTGCCCTGCAGGCTCAGCGGCTGCATAATTATTCCTGTGGAGCCAATAAAGCTCATTGTGTTCATTGTCCTCTGGATAACAGAGCTCAGACCTGGAGGACTGGAAGGACTGACCTCTCATGCCAATTCTGAGTGAAGCAAAATCCCCCGGAAAAATCCTTCTAATGAATGGTGCATATTATCTCATCTTCCCCATGTCTGGTTTTTGCCCATTTTGCTCATAACCAAGTCCCCCATTTGGGAGAAAAAAAGAAGAAAATTAGTTTAAAAAATAGGCTGTATATTCCACCCACTCTAGTTGAAAAATCCTTGATCTGAAGTATTTTTCAAGATTAAAAAATGAGAGAAAAGCAACATGAGCCTATATATACAAAATTTCCATTTATTTTAGAATATGTGGGTAATTTAAAAACTGCTAATGATAATGAGAATTGCATTTATCAAAGAATAATTTAAAAGTAAGCAAACATTTTCAAAGTGCAGTTAAAGACTTGAGTAAAATGCCTTTAATTTATTATGGTAAGGGAAGAAAAACCAATAATATGACTCAAGGATGTCACTGTCAGAGCACAATAGTCCCTGGGATCCTTTAACTAAAAGGAGAGCTGAGATCGCTTAGACAGCAAGTTGAGCTGCAGAGTTGTGTTCTGTACTTAGTAAAACATATTTATGCATATAGATACACATGCATATACTCATGCACACGCTGCTTGCTGTTAACCAGGAAACCAGAACTATGTCTATTAATTCAGAAAGGACTGGCTGTACATTTGCAGGGGAGAGGGTGTGTCTTACGGCTTGGAGCAGTGAATGCTCTGGTTATTAGCCTTCCCTTTTTTCCCCTATTCACTTTTAATTCAGAGCTAAGCAAATCTCCAAGAGCAGGCCTGCAATTCCAGCTCTGTATGTTAATCAATTTGCCACAGCCTGAGAAGCCCTGAACACAAGCTGGAATAGCCCTCAGCTTTCATGGCTTGTCTTTGCACTTCCCCACATATGCAGGCCTCCCTTAGCCAATTCTGAAAATCTGGATGGATTGGATCCAACTTTTTTTATCCTCAGCTCCTTTAGACATACTTTTATTACACACATTTCTGTGCCGTATGTTTTGTCATCCCTGGCAGACCAGAGGGTGGATGGAAGCTGTTATCCTCTGCACATGAGCAAAGCCATCACTCCTTCCCTTACTGTCCCATACAGAGACCTTTGAATGACACTGGCATCACATTCAAAAGACAAGATGAGGTGGCTTTTGACAACATCTCACACTCAGTTTGGGCCCTGTGCAACATGAATTCATTTCCTTAACACTTAAGCTCCATCAAGATGCACAAATTACATACAAAAAAGTTCAGTTCCATGGGCAGTTTCAGGGACAAGAAAGAAGGAAATACCGTTGTGTTGGATAATAGCTCTATCGCACTATTTCTTACCAGCCTCTGTTATTCTGCTGTATGCCTTTACCCACATCTAGTGCAGGTTCTTCCTAAAGAAAAGCGTAAGTATGAGCTGTGTCATAACTTGTCTGCTACTGAGGGAAAAATGGGGTTTTGATCAAAGGCCAGTAAGAGCTGAGAAGAGAAGGGAAGAAGTGGTTTCAGACCGAGAAGAAGAGGTGGAAAGTGCAACAGGATGTGGAATATGGCACCGACCACCATTAGGTTCTCAAGGTGTCTTATATCAAGTGAACTCAGGGGAGTTCACACACTCTGTGAGCTACTACAGGCAGGGAGATATGAGCAAGCTTCCTATACATGATGTCACTCACTGCCTAAAACTAAGGACTCTGGTGCACCAGAGTAAGCAAGACGTTTCCCCATTACAAACAGGGAAACTACATGTACTTGATTATTTTAAATGATCAAAAGAAACTATGTTTATTAGAGTGCATGCACTGACATAGATGCTTGCTCAGACTACTTTCAATGTAACCTGCTCCCTCTCAGAGCAGGAAGGACTCCCCTTCACACTGATGGGATTTCTACTTGAGCACCAAAAAGGAATGAGAAACTGAGTTTCATGTAATGATACAAACTAGCAAAGGAAAAAACTGCAAGGCTTTCTTGGCCTGTCTCTGCTCCTGATATTAAGCCTAATTTCCCTTGCTCATTTTCAGCCCGTTTATTCCCAGATAAACCCTCTGGCGCTTCAGTGAATAATCCTCTTCTCTCCTGGGATTCCAAGTGAAAAGGGAACATGTCACTCTGTATGACAGAAAGAACTGCCAAAATAAAGATGCTAGCAAGGGCTGAATTTTTAGCATACGTCTCCTTTGGAGTGTGAATAGCACCAGGATTCAGTAATAGGGGCCACGTACTTCTAGGTCACCAGGTCAGATCTGACTGCATCTTTCAATAATTTTGACAGGCTGCCATCTGTGACAAGAAGCAGGTGTTCATGTGGATCCTGGTCAGTACATGTCTACTAGCAAGTCTTGTGTTTCTAGAAGATCAACAATTTTCAGCAAGCAGCATTGCAACTTTGGAGCCCACTTCTGGACTTGGAGTCCCACTGCCTTAAGAGGACAATAGATTCACCACAGCTTTAGCCAGCATTCGCAGAACAACAAAATGCCAATGAATACACAGCGCCAAAGCCCTGCTGGGTAGCAGGCAGAAGCAGGACACGTCCTCCAGAACGTGATGCAGAGGCAAAGCAAGGGCAAAGCATCCACCAAAGTTTGCAAGATGATGCTCTCCCCTTGCTCCACACTTGCTTTGGGGAACTGATTGGAGTCTGTGTTGATGGGAATCAGGGCATTCTCAATGCTCACAGGAGAACAGATTTGATCAAGATTTTAGGTGCTGATATCAGACTGCTTCTGCTTTAATAAGCACAGGAATTCGCATTCAGTGTTCCAGATAGGCCCATTTTCAACCTGATTCTGTGGCTCCCAGACCTAAGTAAACAGAAACTAATAAGCATAAGGGTTCTGAATAACATCTTAGAAAGTCTTCTGAATATTTTATCATAAGTACCTAGATACAAATTCATGGAAGCTTGGCTTATTCATTCTAGCGAATGATAAAACCCTTAAGGGATACCTGCAGACTAATCGGTTTTGTCTGTGTTAGTGTCTAGTCATTGCATGAATCAGGCAATGCTGAACTTTCAGCTTAGACTAAGAGCTCCCTAAAGATACAGAACTAGGCTGTGTTATCTGGCAGCATAAGTGACTTGGGTTCAAAAGTTCTTCAGCTCATACATTATTACTACACTTCCTTGCATGACACATAGTTACTAGAGAGAAATAATATGATGCCAACACCTTAAGTCAGAGTAGTCTGCAAAAGCAATGAGAAGGAGTGAATCTGGGAGTTAATCCTCACCGTAAGCGATCTATCAGGGGAGGCGGCTATGGGCAAAGATCCTGCCCACACAACTCCGCTGCTACTGCTTGCGATCCAGACTTGTCCTCTTGGTATCAAAGTGGGAGATTTATACAAGACCTGCCAAATCTCAGCAGCTAACAAGAAGCACTGAGAAGAAAGGACAAAGAAAAGGATGCCAAACAGATACAGTGTTATTGCTACAGCTTTATGCAACAGGAAGGGAAGATGGGACTCACCTCTCCCCTGTTAACACCTATTAGCTGCTGCAGAGCCTTTTGTGGGAGGCAGGATTCAAAACACACTTGCACCCATCTCCTGGCTCTTCCCTCCCATTTGCTTTGGGGCTAGATCCAAGCTTTTCATGAGTGCATGAAACTGCTTTGTTCTGGCATTACTTCAATGCAGTTTTTCAGTATCCAAAAGGGCATTCAATTACGAAGTCTCAGAAGGACAAAAGAGTGTCTGACATCCTACCCCTCAACACGTGTAATAATGCAAACCAATTTGCTTGCTTTGTAACCTTGAATCTCATGCCTCAGGGTGTAAGTTAACTATCTCCAGGGCTCTAGAGGGAATATTTTCCCTCTGATCTTTCAGCAATGCGGATGTTACTAGGTACATCGTGGAGGTATTCACCTTCTTCTTGAGCATCAATTACAGATTACAGCTGTTGGAGGCATTTGTATATTTTAGTACAAACCTTGTTCTATGTCACATTGATACAATTTCATTAATATAATCAATAGAGCTACACTATCCTGGCAGAGCGTGGTCCACTGCTAGCATTGACACTCAAGCAATGATATTTTTACAAGTTTGTTTCCAAATCCCAGCTTAAAATTGGTGCAGCAGCTCCAAAGTTCGATTGGTTTTTCCCATGCAACTTGTATGGATGCATCTGAGGTAGCTTTTTACCAGTAGTGCTGTAGTAGTAGTTGCTTTATCAACTACTTTGTTGGCTTTGATTCCAAAGTTCCAACCTTTAACCTGTTGTGAGCTTAATCATCCTGCTTCTCCCTCTGTGGCTGCTGCCCTTTCTCAATCCAAATCATCTAAAATGAAATGGCGGCAACTTCTTGGGACTGGAGAGGTGGGCTGGCCTCCTAGGCATTTGCATCAGCTTTGCAAACAGAGAGATGAACTTCACTCATCACCTGCCACATGAAATCCTTTTCCAAACAAAGACTGCTAGAGGGGTCCATTTTATTAAGAGTAGAAATTCTTTCGGGAGCGCAGTCACAAATGCCCTGATATATGAAAATGTAATTTCATCCGATGAGACAGCTAAAACTCAGATGGAACAGAAGCACTTTGTCTGGGCTAGGTAAAAGCCAATGAATAGCACATGTGTGACTTCTCCCTGTGCTTGAAGATTTCAAAGTCCAGAAGAGATCATTGCATGTTATTATGGCTAAAAACACATTCAGTTCCCTGCAGGACAACGATATCTCTATTTCTGTGGAACTGAAGCGTACAAGCTCTCCATCTGAACAACACCTTATTCTGCTTATTTGGTGATGCTAATTAATGGGTCACAAAATGGTGTATTTAGTTACTTAAGACACAGCAATATATCAGCTGGAAAAAAAGCCAAAGGAATTTTCCAAACCACAGAAAATACCTTAATGTTTAAGTACAACTGAACATGCCTGATGAATTTCTAGTCACTCCAAAGTATCACTTACTCAGCCAATCACAGAAAAAAAGGAACTGATTTTTGTTACTATATCTCTTCGTATACTTGCTGAACAACTCACAGAACCCAGCTTCAGAATACAAGACAGAATAAAACTTCCATAGGTTCAGAAGACATTAGCTTTTACAGGTCATTTCTTAAAAGCAGGAATGAACGCAGGCAGACACCACTTACACAGCAAGGTGCAGAAAGCAGGAGATGGGCACTGGGATGTCAGTGATGAAACGGCCTCCTCTTTTCCAGGAAAATACTTACTTATTGTGCACCATGATAAGAAAGAAGCTCAAGCACAAACAGGACAGTAAATCTACACAACACTTGCACAGTCTAGTTCAGACTAATGCATTTAAAATACCCAAATACAACTTCATCTAAAGTCTCAAATTCTGTTTTCTAATTTGGTTTATCAATGACATGAGGCAGAAACCGTCATCATGAGTTTACAAAGCAGCCAGTGCTCCCAGGAATCCAGACTTATTTGGGACACTGGTTATAACTAAAGAGTTTAAAACAGAGAAAGAATCTACTAAAATAACTGTTCTCCAACATGATCCACATATCAGGCCAAATTTGATCCTGCCTATGTATATATTAATGACATATATCGCACATCTCAACACAACAGTAGTTGTAGTCATGACACCAAGCACTGAATTTTATCCTTGATAGTAGTTATTTAAGGCACCAAATTCTTTGACATATACCATTTCCTATAAGGCCATGAAAATTCAAAAAATCTCTATTGTGATTCTCTGTCACGACTCATTTTTGGTCAACAATTTGAAAACTCTTTTGAGTTCTGGGTGTCCATCACAAGGTGATGATATGCTCCAAGGAGGAAAGGAACTTGAGTACAGACAGACAGGGCACAAGGCATGAGAAATACGTGCAAGAGTAAGTTAAATAAACTACTTAAACGCAAGATACTAATTTAGCAGTTTCAAAAGGGCCCTATTTCTACAGGCAACCCAAGATATAAAAAGAAAAAATATTTTCTTTAGAAAACCGTAACCTTACCATTCCTTTAAGTGTTACATTTATTCAACCACCCCCCATCCAGCTCTCAATTAACTGCTTTCTCACTCCAAATGCAGCAGGTCTGCAGTGCATGGAAATGTAATTATTTACACACCACTATCATTGCCACTACTGTCTATACTTCTAAAGCATCTTGATTACTCTACTGACGAGCACCATGGAAATGCATATAAATAAAATAATCATCTCCCCTCATTAAGTTACAGCTCATGGACTGAGGAAGGATGATTTTCCTTTGTACATTCCTTTTGTAAATTTTATCGTTTCACAACAGAGGGAGTAACGTGCCTCTGATGACACTCAAAGAGACAGACTGTCAGAATTCTTGTCAGTATTTCAGCTTTGAGCAGCTTGCATTTTTGCCTGAATATTTTCTCCTGCAAATAAAGTACTGTTTGTCAGAATTAGGCATTCAAGAATCTCTTTCTAATGTCAGAATCAGACATGCAAAAACCTCTAATGTCATGTCAGAAGGTCAGATTTTCTGGAGCAGTATGTCATGGAAACCCTAACAGCAAACACTGTACCCACAGCAGAAGATCCTAGTTCTAGCTTCAACACTAAGAACATACATAGGGGGGAAATTTCAAATACACTTAAGATTAAAAAAAAAACCCTGAACATTGAAAGAAACCTCCCAATAAAAACAAAGCCTTGGTGAACCAGGCTTGCTCTTCAGGAAGCTTCAACAGTAATTGACGCCACAAACAAACATCAAACATTCCATTATTCTCAAATCACAAAATCTCACTCTTTTCAGTAACTGCAATATTGCGTGTACATTTGCATACAGTGAAACTCCTGGCGGTGTCGTCTCTAACACACAATGAAATATCACTTTTGATAAAATGATAAATTATAAAGCCAGCAAAAGTAGTTAAATCTTTACACAAACTTTACTGAAATCACATTTCTGCAGTAAAAAGTGATGGTGAAGTTGTCAGGTTGCCTCAGTAAAAACAGTGCTGAATTAAGGCACTGGTCACTGTACAGGTATCAGAGCCTAACAGGAGAAAAACAAGATTGCCTTTTATTTATTGATTGAAGAAGAGTTATGTACGGTGTGCTGTCCACTGTGGACAACAGTTTGCAGTAGGAATTGCTGAATTACATAGATCATTGTGCCCCTTGCTCAGCTGTAGCCCCATGCAAGGTAGCCATTCCAATGACAGGTTGCAGTCTGCCCCACAGCACCATTACTCTAGCAATCCTTAACTTTAGAGCAAGCAGCATTTCCCAAATCCCCACTTGGTAATTAACACAATTTCATAGGCTGGTCCAGTGACCAGGGCACAAGCTCAGTTCAGTTTATGGGCCCATTTGGTCTTGTTCTCCAGTCAGAGGCGGAGGGGAAACACCACTTCCTCCTGTAACTAGCTAAAAAAGATGGAGAAGAGAACAGTTTGGTGGAAGCTCCTGGGGCATCCCTATTTCTGCACACCATCCAAAGCAACATGTCGCCTCCAAAATGCTGTCTGTTCTCAAAGAATGGAAGCAATTTACAGGTTCAGATTAAAATCCTTATTCACAACTGATACAACAACAAAACTCTGTGTCACCATGAGTAGGCAACTGCTTTCAGGCCAGATCCATCTACTAAATCCTTTGTAAAGCTGCTGTGATTCAAAACGCATGGTCCTGTGCCCATGTATGATGTCCTCAGTGAGGATGGATCATTTGACTCTCCTTCCTCTTCCCCCTGCCACTTCCAAGCTTTCCAGTACATCACTCCCTGTATCACTGCTTATTTACAGCATGCTACTGTATCTATGGACAGTCTAGCTGGAAAGTCACCCAGTCATGTATAAACTATCCATTTTATGAAGAGAAAGTGCTGGGTTGAGACAAGTGGAAAGAAAAGCTTTGACAGGCAGATGAGATTTTTGTATATTTGAAGCTAGAAGCAGCCACTAACTAATGTGTGTTTTACAGAGGTTGGTACAAAACAAGAATATCAGACAGGTTAGAGTGACATACTACTTTCAGCTCCCTGCACCTGTACCGTGCAGGACACTTTATGAGCTTATATTTGGTGTTGGAAAGATGAAGGACAATCATTTTCATATGTGAAGTCTGCATGTTAGTTGGACGCATTGCCTAGGGTTGGCATGGTATTTCAAGAGTCAGTATTTGAATAATTTCTCCAGCAATAGGAAAGCGAGTTAATTTAAAGCAATGGCATCAATCCCTAGTATAGCCAGCGTCCAACCCCCACAACAAGAGCTGTGCTGCCTTACTCCAGTGACAAAAAAAAATAGTGACAAAAGATCATCCCTCAGCTCCAGAAGACACAGAAATGTTAAACCAAGCTAAGAATTTTCCTTGAAGAATCTAGCTCTTCCCAGTCCCCAGAGTTATCCTCCACATTCCTTTAAGGGTTTTCATAGATACAGCAGTATGAAATGGCTTATTGTTGTGCAGCTGCTAACAAGAGACAGATGTTTCCTTCAGTTCCTTGAAAATGTAGACATGAAGCACGTTATGATGACCGACTAATTATTTTTGATCTGAATCTCTTTCTGCATGTTATCTCTTCATGCATTTAGTCAAGAAAATGCAACACAGTTCCATTCTTTTCCTGCTACTTACTGAGCTAGACAGAAGAGCATGCTTGGATCAATTACTTTATTTTAGCAAGCAAGGAAAGTCAAGCAACACATTTTCACTTAGTGAATCCAAAGCTTGAGAGTTCTTGCAATTGCTTCAGAGCCAAATCAACTGGTGGCTGTGAGCCGAACTCCCCATGTTATTTATTTAGCTAGTCTGGAAGACACGCACTGCACGCTGGCGTGCAGGACAGAGCATCTGTTTCACTCAGACAGTTGGCTACATTCTTTACTTGATATTAATATCAGTGAAAATTTAGTAACTTAACCACTGGCATGAGAAGTCTGACTTCTAAGAGAGCAGATGGCAGTGATCATCTCAGGTTAATTTTAGGCTTCAAGAATTGTTCTGAGTCAGCAAAGCCTCAAGATAAGAGAAAGAAAAAGACATAACATCTGTAAAATCTCCTACCTGTTTCCCATCCAAGGTATACAGCTTTTTGACCACTCCTGTCTCCAGTTTTATAGCTTCAGTGATATCAGTAAGAACTTGCTCAAAGGAATGGGCAGTCTTCTTGTTCAAGAGCACACGGACTGCCTTCCGGGGCTTCACCCCACTGCGGATGATGGTTACCAGCTTGGGACGCACAAAATCTTTGTTCTCCTTTGCCTGGGCGCTGTTGCTGCTGGCCAGAGACTGAGGTGCTTTCTGGTTGGCAGATGTCTTCACATTGACGGACCAGTTGGGATTGACGTTCTTGGTGTATTCCACCTTCTTGAAGAAGTTGTCAGATGAGCAGACGTAACTCTCCCCTTTTGGAAGAAATGAATACCAGTCTAATTCTGCAGTTATTCCCATAAGACTGCTGAAAACAGACACTATACATTTCCCCCCATTAATCATATAAATAATTTCTAACTGTTTTCATTACCACTTCCATTAAAGCTTGTTATTAAAATGTTTTTAAAGCTCGTTATTAAAATGTTTTTTCTTATTTTAGTTTTATATTAATGCTTATTTAAAATATGACTAGTATTGCCCCAAAGTAAGCAAGTCAGCCACAGCTTTCATTATCAGCAAATACATACTACCACACAGTCACATGAACCAGGGGTTAAAAAAGGTTGAGGGTTACAAAGGTATTTAGGTAAGGGGCAACTAAGCTGTCGAAAAGCTTCAGACATCAAATTAATTTAATCACCTAAATTATTTTGTAAATTTGCCAGCTTCCTCTCCATCTTTACAAACATAGCTACTACTTGCTTGGCTACTACTAGCCAAGAGGATATCAACATTCATCCACAAAGTACCTTTTGTGTGATGCCTGAAGAATAATGAAAATCTGGTACTGAATAGTCTCTACCAAAAGCAGCTTTGATAAATCCATCAGGCATAACAAACATGATTCATTGTAGTACCAGTGGTTTATTAGAGGACAGACCTAATGGCAGCTGAGATAAAATGCTACACCAAGTACCACTGCTTGCTTTTATATGGCTGGTACCAACCAAAAATATATTAAATCCAAATTTAGATGTGGTAGAGAAGGGTTACACAGTCTTGTTAGTAATTCACAAAAAAGCCCTTCCCTATCCCACCCAAAATTAGTTTCAAGCTTTGTTTGCAATTTATAGGATCCTGTCTAAGGTTTTAAGAGCACCTTTAAGGATTTGTAGGATCTTCTTTTGCGCCTGCAAATCTGATGGATGCTAGAAGAGTTATTACTAGAATGAGACAGTAAAACATTATCCCTAAGGGAATGTAGCTGTCTAGTCTAAAATGACTCAGGCTGCTGAGCACTTGAGGACACACTGAAAAAGAGTCAGTCATTGCTAGAGGAAGAAGCTTTTGTCTCACCATTAGATAAAATTTTAATAGGAGCTGAAGGCATAACACAGGTATCTGCAGGATCTTACAGAGTTTCTTTCAGTGTTTTATTGGGCTGATCTTACAGAATGAAGTTCTTCAAATATCATGATTACATTTGAAATCAAAATATAGATTTAGCTATTTTGAATACCAAAAAAAAAAAAATCCTTCTTCATATGGACTGGCTGCATTTCCTTATCTCTTCCCTACTGCAAACTCCAGAGCATGGACACCTTTCAAAAGCCTACCCAACATCTGAGTCTGGCTTTCATTACAGGATTTCTAGGACAGGATTAGACATCCATTTGGCAAAAGTATAAATATGGACTTCCAAATAGTCTGCTGATTTCCACAGAATTTTATGGTCCAGGCATGTAATGTATCCAGTATAGTGTTCATATAGCCATCCTTCTGATGACTAAATTATATTTTTGATGGAAGCACTGAGGCAATCCCTCCATAGAACGTATAGTGAGACCACTAAAAGTTACACAATAAACAGAAGGTTTTATAGGCTTAATGCAATAGTCTGTGTGGTATTTATGTCCTTATTACCGCCAAGAGCTTGATGTCACAAGCAGACATAGAAAAGATGCAGGTTGCTTACTTTTTTTTTTTAAACCAGTTTGCCAAAAAGTGATGTGTACTCATGGTGCTTACATCACCAACTGCAGCTTTGCTTCACATCCCTGGTCACATAAAATGACCATTATCAACAGAAAGCAGATACTCTGTTTTCCCTTCTGAAGATGAAACAGAAATAGAGAAGGGAGAAGAGAGCTAAAAAGGCTCATGATGAACACTGTCAGCTGAGCATTTTATCAACTAATGTACCCCAAACTAATGCAATAAGACCACCAGGAGGTCCTGTTGGCTTGAACAAACAATACAAATCTATATTTGAGGGATGTATGCTGTCAGCAAAACCTCTCAATAAACTGACCATGTAGTACCCATCACTGAAGCTCCTTAATGCCTTACGCTTCTTGAAACTGACTCAATAGAAGCATAAAGATACCCCACAGAGCACCATACATTATAAATAATTACCACTGGAGATTATTAATTGTTTTCTGGAAGCACTGAATACTTCAACTCTTTCTTATTAATAAGTGATAAACTGTGGTTTATTTACCTGCTTCAGCCAAGCAACACCCAGTGCAGAGCAGGCCCAGTTTCACAAGTGAGTGTGAAGTGCAGCAAGGGGAGTCTGAAATGCTCTCAGGGAATTAGCCCTGCTAAGAACCTGAGCCCTCACAAACCCGTAATCCCTGGGCAGCAGAGACTTTATAAGCATGCTCAACAGAACTGTAGCCTTATCCTTTGAGAACAGGGATTTCTAAGTTTAAATGCAATACTAGAAATAAGTGATTTGAATACTCTTCTCAGCCCTGCCCCCAGGCCTCCCTGTGGAAGCTCCTGACCTCACCTGCACCTCTGCTTCCCTACCTGAAAAACAGAAGTAGCAATATCTGCCGCTGAAGTGTTGCAAGGCTTGGCTTTCATCTGTGTTTTGGGACAGAAGGTGCCACAATGAAAGAAAGCATATATTTGTGCTGCGTTCTATAAACATGTGTGGTGTTGGAGCATATTTTCTGTTAATAAGTTCCATGTTTTAAAGTAAGTGGAAGAGCTTGTTGGTCTGTTTGGTAGAGTACTATTACTTTTAGTTCCAGCTGAGTCATTTGGAATTCTTTACTGCACTCCATAGCTGTCTAGTGTATTTACAACAGTGTACACTGAAGGCAATGGTGGCATGAAGGCAAAGCCCTTCTTCTGAGGCTTTGTTTCCACAAATACGGTGTTTAGGTAGTTGTGCATATATAGATACAATGGCCTTTCAAATTAAGGGCACAGTCACAAGTCAAAAGTGTAATCTGCCCTTTCTTACTTTGTTTCATTTAACTTAAACTCTAGAAAATATTTTATTGAAGTCTAAAACTGGACAGAAATTTGCCTGGAGTGAAAGTTCATAATAGCAGTTCAGCATAGCAGCTCTTCTCAGCATCATTTCTGCAGTTCCAGAAGTATAGCTGTAGGGAAGAGGAGCTTTTCTTCTTTCCTGACCTAAAGATGTAACCTGAAGCTCTAACTGAATTTAAAAATCACTCCAACTAATGTCTTCCCAAACTCAGTTTATGGCGCTCAAATAATAGCAAAATTATCATTCAAGTTTCCCAGTTAGGCACATGGCACATCCCTTTTACCATTTGCCAGCCAGGAACACGTGCTATTTCACTTCCTGCAGCTGAGTTTTACCCAAAGATTACCATGAGGTGGTAGCAGGATCAGGTAAGCATGACCTTAAGGACTGTGAACTTCCCAGCTATGAACATGCATACTGTAACCAGAAGATAACAAAAAAAGAGAAATCTTTGGGGGAATAGTGCTATTGTAGAAATAGGAGTGGTTTCTTGGTTTCTCTGCTACATCCATCTATGCTACACCTACGATGAGAAGTCAAGGTGTACAACTGTGCCAGTCAAAGAAATATAACTGACAGACACAGCATGATTGCAGAAGATGTGCACAGCATAACAGAAGGAGAGGGGAGGAAGTGGATATGATATTTTGTCAAAAGCAAAATGAAATGACTCCAAGAAGTTGCTCCCTAGCTCTAATTGTAAAAATCTGTGCACAAATATTTTCAGGAACATGTCTTTAGACAGCAAGCAGCTGTGTAGATGTGCAGAAATCCAACTATAAGCTATGAGAAAGTATGATGAACAGACATGTTCCAAGCAAACTTCCAAACAAAACCCCAAACGGGAGCCCAAAGAGCTCATGCATTGGGGGTGGGAAGCTTTTGCAGGAGTGAGAAGCATCACCTTGACAAGATCCAATCTGCTGCTAAATACCACACGGCATGACACTAATGGAGCTAAGGACAGCAGTTTTGTTAGTGCAGTGCCAGGTCAGTGTGCAAGATGTCCTTTCTGTGCTGCAAAGCCCAAGCCCCGCAGGATAATGGGCACTTGTCATCATGCCAGCGTGCTACAGAGGTGTCACAATTTCTATCATGAGACAAAACCAGCCAAGGTGTTTGTTTATTCCTTCAATCCTGCCCTTAGCAATAGATGGACTGACTGTAGACCTTTGACCTTAATTCATGATCAGCATATTTGCCATTTGAAGCCATGGCTTGTATCACACTCAATTACACTGGCTACAAGTGCATTACACATCACTGTGTTACCAATTTGATAGAAGCACAAGGCGATTATTCAGCTCCTAAAGCAGGGATGATCTCAGCAAAGATAAGTTTTGCCTTAGAGAAGGTTTCTCAGAGAAACTCTAAGCTCAAGATGAGCGCTAATCCTTCAACCCTCTTACAGCAGCTCCTTGTGACAATACTAAAAATGACAGGCTGCACTTTCAGAAGTTATCCTTTCTCAGCACGCACCAGCAAGTTTTCAAGATAATGAACTGTGGGCAGAAGTCTTGCAAGAAAAATCAGGAAAGCTGGATTGAGGCCATTTTGAAAGTTTAACTGCTAACAGTTATTCCAAAATCAGTCTCTGTGGGCTGTAGTCAATTATTTTGGTTGTTAGTTCTGCTGTCGTAAAGTTGAGATAGTGCTACCGTGCCCAGCTTTCATCTTTCATGGGATTTACTATGACTTCAATAGGAATTAAGCAGACCTAACACCTTACAGAATTCATTTCATACAGCATTAAAGTAGGCCTTTAGTTTCAAATATGTGAACTTCCTACTACTTAATGCATTTAAAAGGATCTTCCTCCGCTTCAAGACCTTCTCCTTTATAGCAAAATGAACTCTGGAAGAGCTTCCTTCCTTTGGCTCTTTTCCGTTGAAAAAATGAATGAAATACATGATTACCAAACCTTCAAAACCACATGATGCCTATAAAGAATTGGTGGGATCACACCAGTTCTAGCGTGACAGACAGGATGAGCAAATAAAACATAACCGCAAGGATAAGGTTTGTAATATAGGATGTAATTAGCTAAGCTGTCAGGACAACAGCCATAGAAAACAATGCCACAGGTTACCAAGACTTCAGTATTGGACTACATGAATTCCAATTTTCCAGGCAACATGGAACAGGCACACATTGAGTGGAGATTTCAATGTACTTCCTATAAACCCCTCAGTCCCAGCACACACTGGGCTCTGTACAGCTCCAGGGAGGAGCCCTTCTTATGATTACTCCTGGACAAGACTTAGGAAAAGATTCCCCAGAGCATGATAGGATACAAAAAGCTTGGAAGCACTTTCTGGAATATCTCTTACAGCCCAAGAATGTTTGCAGTGAAATGCTACTAAGCAAAACAAAATCCTGTTCAGCTTTTTCTAATGTTTAATCTGAGGCAAGAACAAATTTCAGATAAGTAGCCCAGCACAGGAAAGGGGCATAAATCCACCCGCAGATGGGCCCTTCAACTACAACACGAGAGGGGCTGTGCCCTGCCTAACAGCCTGAGCATACCAGGAGGTCAGGAAGGGTCTACAGCTACACCTAACAGCCTGAGCATACAGGAGGTCTACAGCTTCAACTAAACTTGAGTCTCTCAAGGTCTGGTTTTAATCTATATCTGCATTTCTGCCTTTACTGACCATGCTCTGACTTCCATCTTTGTCTCATCTACGGACTTATGATAAACAAGTTAGACTGCTTTTCTGCATCTCAGTTCCTCATCAGTACTAACTCCTTCCACCTTGATGTGTTCAGACCATAATCTCCCCAGGCAGTTCTTTCTTCTTACACATTTAAATGGTGCCTTGCACAGTAGGATGCCCCATTTGGATGGCACCTCTAAATACATTGTGACAAATATCTAATCTTTAGAAGTGGGGAATTTGGCTTCTGGGGAAGCATCATCCCTCCCTCCAGAAGAGGCAAACTAGTCTCCACTAGTACTGAGGTTAATTCGGAACTGCAACGGCTTCAGCAGCCAGGAGTCTGCCTTGTGCCTTTCCCTCACTCTCCAAAAAAACACTTTTGTCCCACAAAGACCTCATCCTTGGGACAAGTGGGACAGCAAGTTGCAACCTGAGTTTGGAACACATGGCCAAGAACAGCATTTCTTAAGCCATCTTCGCTGCTGATGTCAATGCATAACATCAGCTTCCACCATTCAACGAAAGAGAGCAACCAGAGCTGAGTCAAGGAGAATTTGCCATCTCATCATGACGAGTCTACAAGAACATAGAACTCAAAATGAACCAAAGAACAAGTCACCCTGTCCAGATGTCAAAGGCAACTAGATTTCAGTAGCAACTTGGAGGACAATGTAAGATGCTCCGGCATCAGCTTGAGCAAGGCTGAAAAAAAAAAAAAAAAATCACATAATTTTTTTAGTATCTCTTATATTCAAGTTTTCTCACAGCACAAGGCACAGAATTAACTGTTGCAACAGTGGCTCACCAGTATTCATATACTGACTTCCTAAAGCCCTGGTCATTAGAACCAATTATATGAAAGGGAATAAAGATCATCTCATGGTCTTTTCCAAAATATTCACTTACTGACTAAACCAACCATGATAGACAGTAGCACTTGGGCCCAGTATCCACTCCTGACTCAGCCAAGAAAGAACACAAGTGGGAGATGCTGTCAGCAATTTACCTGTAGTGAAGATCAGCTGTAACAGTGCAGTAATAGGATGCTGTACTGCATTAAACCAACACATTGATTAAGGAGGAATAGTCCAAATCAATGGCAGCATGTACATTATTTACAAATACCTTAAAACTGAATGCTGAAAATGCAGAGTCAAGATTAAGACAATGAGTACAGTGATGGAAGACGGCCATTATAAGTGAAAGGAGGAAGAACAAAAATTAGCAGACAGATGGATTTTGAGAGAAGGTTGTTGGGAGACATGGACATAGACAGCTCTCTGGTACAAGAGGCAGTATAGAAAAAGCAGCCAGTAACAGGTGAGGAAGAACTCAGCAAGCAGCAAAAAGCACTTATGTGACAGAGTCCTGGTGGGCTTCCAGAATGTGAGGCATTAGAGTTCAGTACAGGAAAGGACCAGGAGGCACATCCCAACTGGCAGCTAGGACCAATGTGATCAAAGAGTAAGAGAGACTTCACTTGTTCCATCTTGGACAGACTAAGAAGTAAAACATCCATCCAGAAGAACCTTATGAGAACAACTCTGAATGCCAGGGAAGAAAAGACTGCCAAGTTGGGGTCTGGAGACGAAAAGCCTTATTTGCAAGACCCATTTTTAGTTAGCAGCACACCAAGCAGGTTTTATTCACCCGAAATGTCCGTCTTAAGGATAGTGGTATTGTGCAATATCATTATCTGCTCTCCAGAAGTACATTCAGAGTATACCATATAAGCACATTTTTAAATCATGCAGAAGTAATCAAGAACTTAGAAGGTGATGTGAAATATCACCAGTAATTCACCAGCTTTTGCAATTAAACTACTGAGATGCACCCCTCTCATGACTTTTTTGCCTAGGTTCTACTTGTTTATGGGAAATTACAGTAATAAATTAGTCACATTATAGCAACCAGAACTGGTTTAGTTACTCTCAGTCTCCAACCAGAAAGCTAATTTATATAGCAAACATATATTGTCTGTGTATGTACTGTTCTTGTATGTGCAGTTACTCTGAAGTTCTGTTTTTCCATGAATGTACCTAGTTATACAGCTATACAAACACCCAAGCTTAGAGCACGGTATTATACCACAGTATTATAAATCAAAAGTAATATCTTTCCCTGATTGCTTTTATACAACAGATGCATAGGTCATCCCTAGAAATGTGGGAATATTGTTATCATTAAACTGTCAATAACAGTATATAGATCTACTTTTGCGTTTTCAGACACTGGATTTCTTTGTTTTCACTCTGCTCAGATTGCATTTTCCTAGCTGATGATCTGCTGGGGACACAGCCACACAGACAATCCTATTTTTGTTTTAGTGCCGCTTCTTCAGTGCTGTTTCCAGATACCATTTTGGCAGAACAAAGACTGAATCCAAATGCCAGCATCTCCTGCCTGTACCTTAACCAATAAAAAATATTTTCAAGAACTAGGTTCCTTCTTACCTACAGCAAAACCCACTGTAAAGCATGTATTAACAACTAAAGGTTTCTTAACTTCATTGACAAAAAGCAGGAAGGATAAAAAAGGAGGAAGAGTGTAAAAGGAGGATAAAGAACTGCATTTTCTTCTGTGGAGTTATTCCTGAAGACTTACATAAAAGCTAGGACAAGCAGGACTGAGAGCTGCCATTAGAAAAAGGCTGTGGCCATATTAAGAGATCAGAATGAAACATGGCAGAATCTCTAAAACTAAGGGAGGCCACACCTCCGTTTGACAGCTGTAACTGAGCTGAGAATAAGTCCACCAGGACTGCATCATCCCTCTGAAAGGCTAACCCAGTAAAACTCCTTTATGGAAACCAATATTTATTCTGTGTGCTTGTCCCCACAAAGTATTTTGGGGAAATGAGCATCCTACTTGACAGATAAGGAATTCTAGGGAGAAATGCTTTAGTCAAGGTCACACAATGACTCACTGCTGAGGCTGCCCCTGCAGTTCAGTGGCTCACTCACATTCATTGTCTTTTACTAAAGGCAAAAGCCTTATGGATTTTATATAGCCACCAAATCAGCCAGGTCATCTGCTTGGAGGAAAACATCAGGCAACAGGGAAGAGCAATTCCCCTCTTGCAAGAGAGCAATCAAGATATTCCAGGTCCAAACAAAGAATGGAATAGCTGAATTGCTGAGGGAAAAGAAAAGCAGGGTGGCTGTGGGTGTCCTCTGCACACCCCACTTCATCTGCCCCGCCAGCAGAGCTTGCCCACAGCCATGCCTTGGGCAAGGAGGCAGGACTAGCCATGTAGCAATTTCATCCTGGGTGTCTCTCTGACACTCTCCGGGAAAGGCAGCACCCATGGTGGCAGCCCACTGCTGCAGAGGGAGCTCCCCAGGCACAGATAAAGCTGGCAGCTGAGCTCCACAGGAGCAAGCCTGCCCCCAGGCCACCCCCTCCGGACAGAAGGACTGATTTTTGACTCATCCTTCATCCCACAGTCCAAGTGACACTCAAAGGAACCCTCTCTAGACAGAGATACACTCAGACCTGCCACACAGGGGATGCCTTCTCACACTCCCCTACAGACCTACCACAGCAACCCACCACACACAGGCCCTCCCCAAATACACTCCCTTAACACACGCACCCCCATCTGAATGCCTCTGTACACCTCCCTTCCATACAGACCCTGCATGAACCATAATCGGACACAGCACATGAACTCACAGTGCCCTCTCCGCATACATTGCTATGCAAGAACCCCCCTGCACTCCCCGTTACACACACACACACAGAGACCCAACACACCTCCATAGGCTCCCTGAGCACAAACCCCAGCACACACCCGGTGCATAAACACACTTAAGGAATTCCAACACCTCCTCTAGAATTAACCCTCCTTACACCTTCCTCTACACACATGTATCAAACCCCAAATTTCACCAAGTTCAACCCCCCAAAACACCCTTCTCCATACACACATCTTGTTCATTAATTTCCCCCTCTAAATGTACTGCATGAACTCCCAATACACCCCTCCAACACACTCCTCAAACACCATAAAAACCCCTAATACCCTACCTTCTACACACCCACCATACACGCTGCACGCACCCTCACCACCCCACTCCACACACACTCAAGTCCCTGCGCAGCCCCGACCACACCCCTATACACACACATTGTGCACGAACCCCTGAAAACACCCCCATACACAGAGTGCATAAACCCCTCCCACCCCCATTACACATGCACTACATTAATCCCCCAGCACCCCTGGCTTTTCCATGCATACCCATCCACTCCAGTGGGAAACCCACATCACTCCTCAGCCACCCCTGGCACGCATCCTCCCCCAAGCCTGGACAGATGCGTGGTCGCCCTCAGACAGCCCCCCAAGCGATGGACACAGCCATGTCTAGCCAAGAGTAAGACACACCCCTCCGGCTCCACATCGGCACTCGAGCGAGCATGCTGGGGGGCAACCCGGGGGTGTCAGCCCCAGCCCGGCGCCCCTCTCCTGCACCTCTCTGGAGGGGAAGGCAAACAGGCAGGTTCAGCATGGAGGGGCAGAAGCATCCCTGCATGCCTGAGGAAGTGTGACCTTAACAGCGGACCCAAGTGGTGCAGCCCCCTTCCCACCCCGCCTCCTCACTGCACCAGACAGCGATGCTAATTACCTTCCTCCAGCTCATCCATGCTCCCAATCTTCCGCGACCCATCGATGGTGTAAATGTAACGGACTCCCTGAGGCAGATTAATGTTGTCAGACAGGGATCGGGTCAGGTCAGCCAGGAGAGCATCAAAACTTCGGAAGCGGTCAGAGGACACAGCATATACAATCCCCTTGAAGTAGCGGTCCCCGTTGCGATAGAAACGCACCTTCTTGGCTTTCTTCTCATTACTCAGTGCCTGTAAGGTCCTGGTTCTGTAGAAGCTACAGTGAGCACTGTGAGTGGGGCTGGGCAACCCATTCATACGTGAGCCTCGCATGTTTCTGGACGCCTTGTCTCTTTCGTCAAAGTGTCCAAAATCAAGTTCCATAGTTTGGTGAACCCTAAAGATTTGAAGCTGAGCAGGAAGGAGATGGGGAGAGAAGGAGTGCAAAGGGACAGGTTAGAGCCAAGCAGAGCCACAATACAGAGAAAAATGACACTGATGTGAGAGCTGTTTCTGTAGCAGGACACATGCATTTGTGAAGCACCCCCTCCTCTGACCTAGATTTGTATTGATTCGGGGGACTGAGGGTAGGAGGGGTCCTCACATTTTGAAAGGGATCCAACTACTGGGGGTGGGGAACACGTTTCTAGAGAGCTGTCTGCTCCTGCACCTGGGAGTTTTCAAAGTGCAGTACATTGTGACTTGGGGCCAAAGGGATACATGGCAATCACAACTCAGCCCCAAAAAATTCATCCAAACACCAGTCGGCAATGAATTAAACCTCTGAGCCCTGAGAGGTTTCCTTTGGCAACAGAAAACAAGGAGATCCCAGTAAGTCAGCCCTTCAATCTGTCAAATCACGGAAGGAACCAAAGCATCTGAATGTTTAACATTAGAATAAACTGGCATTTATGAAAGAATGGTCACAGGGGAATAAGCAGTTTCTTTGTGACAGCCTGTTCAATAAGGGTTAGCAATGAGATCCAGCCCACCCTTCCCCCTATCCGCAGCCCCCTCCTAGCCCATCAATCAATTCCCAGGACCAGCCTACATCTCTAAGAAGAAATAACTGGAAAGAAAAATCTGTCATTGAAATGAGGCTTTGGTAAGCTCTTTTCAGCCTGAGCCTCCCCTGAACTGCATTTCTGCTCCCCTTTAATGAGGAGGAGGAAATAAAGGGGCTATTTGCACCCCCCTTCCAGGCTTAAGTGATTTAATTGCTGGAAGTGCCCCTGCCCAAGGGACACACCACCCCTGCTAGCTCACCTTTCATTGTTCTGAGCGCGGGGGGCTCCCAGCGCAAGCCACTAGCACAGAAAAGCTGAGACTTGAGCTGACACCCAGCAAGCAGGAATTTCTGCATAGTCTCTAGTCTATTCTCAAGAACAACCTTCCTCCCGCACCAAACCCCAACACAAAAGGAGGAGGAACCCCCAACCCTGCAATAGAAAGACCCTTCCACTCCCCCAGCACAACCAGGAACATGCAACTCACGTATGTTGCTTCCATGTTAACACAGGGCAGAAAGGGGATTTTCACAAGCACTTGGCAACCAGGTATAAATCTAGGAAAAGCTGTTGCTATCTCTTCCCCACCCCTTACATACACCAGAACGAAGCTGCTTCCCTGTATTTTACGATGTCAATGTGACCTGTGCAAGAAAAATCATTGTTCCTAGTCTGCAATAAAGCAGAAGATGACAGTGCAGGTGATCTGCACAAGTCGGGAACATTTTCTCCACGATGCCAGTTGGGGTAGATTCAGTCTGGTGTCATGCACTGAACAATGAAACATCCAAGCAACTTCAGGAATGAATCAGAGGATGTAAGGGGGTTTGATTTTAAAATGAACTGCAGATGCTGAAAGGTACTAAGAGAAAGATTCCTCCTTTCTATCTGACATCTGTTACTTTTCTGCATGCAAGTCACTCAAAAAAAAGCTCTACTCACCGGTTTTCAGCGCGCAGGGTGGAGATGCTGAGAGAAAGAAAACCAGGCTCACTCTGCCTTTGTTGTCTGAGCTCCAAGCAAGAAATTCCTGCCAGGGTGGATGAGACGCCTCCTAGGTCCTAGTGCCTTGTTCCATCCCTTCGCGGTAACTTTGCCTCAGTGGTTTGTTCTCTCATCATCAGTCGTCTCCTCGTAGACACCGCTGTATTTGAGAAAAAAAGGGTGTGTTCATTCCAGCTCTGGATATATTAACAAATGGGTAAACAAAAAGTTTAAGGGGTTGAGTTTTGGGGTGATGTTCTGAAGGATGCAAATTTCCCCTTGGCTCTAGCTTCACCAAGAAAGCATCTGGCGCCACAAAAAAAGAGCATAATCGGACTGATGCACCAATATTATAGGATTACCAGTGCAGGGAGGTCATGGCTACAATCCTACAGCATGCTACAGTGTTGGCACAAGACTCCCATGCACTAGGAAAGCAGCTAGGAAAAAAGTTGACCAGTAGAACTGGGCACAGTTCCGCTCCTGTACTGGTTTTACACAGCATTCATGGTTTACACTGGCAAGCAGAAAGGGAGAATTCACTTGGTGGTTCTGCATGCGGTGCCCCTGAATAATTTTTCTCTGTTAACACTGGACACAAGCCAAGGCCAGAGCTCTGAATCCCAGTTCATTCAAATCCCCAAGAGGTTCAGGATGGAGTCATTCGACACAAGCTTAACCCAACAGATTCAACCTGGCTCATATCCCAAACTAAGAGAAGTTTATTTTCCGATTCCACTGCAGGAGGACTCAGCTGTTACAAAATTGTACTGGGCTCTTTCACTTTGACAGCAAAATCTTTCACTTGCTCTGTGGATGAAGATTTCTATCCTGCAGTTAGAAGAGAAGCACCACTAACCCCACTCCTAACCCCATTGGTGCTGGTCCCATCTTTATTTTAAAAAATAAGGAGATTTAGAAAAGGGAAGGTCTTCCCATCTGTAGAAGGAAATCTTCCCTAACAACACTGTCTGTTTTGAATGAAAACATCATTTTGGCACATCACAGCAGTATCACATTTACACAGAAGGAGTTAGCATTTATTCCAGCTTTGTCTGCCCTGTACACAATAGTCCAGGCAACACTAACATAAACCCACCAAGAGTTCATTTTTGTTTGCCAGCAACTTTCACACATGACATTTGTCAAGTTTCTCATTCCCTGAAACCATTCTTTTATTCAAAGGCTCCCATGCATCCTCCACTAAAGCTGTTGGCTGCTTCCTTATGTGCTTGCTGGGATCACTACAGGGGAGACCACAGATCTGCTCTCCTTCCTCAGGAATTAGTACTCAGGAGGACCACAGGAGAGAGCAAGGCCTGTGCTCTCCAAGGCATATTTCAGTGGGTCTCTGGATGCAGATGCAAGAGGTAGATGGGATTTAAGACTTCTCCTTCCCATTAGATCCCATTCCAAATTAGATAATGCCTGGCCATTCATCACCACGTGCTTAGTCTGTCCAGGATTAATTCTTCCCTATACACAATACTGATGCAAATATAAATTTATTCATACTTTAAAAATGTGCAAAAGATACAAATCATTATGCATGTGCTAAGTACAGTAATGGCAAGCATAGAGAAAAGGAAACCAAATTGAGTCTTCAGTAGTGCACAGAGCTTTGACAGAAGAGGCAGACTCTTTGCAATGATGTCTAAGGATGAGGATAAACCCCAGGGTAACCTGGCAGGATGATATAAATACATGCAGTCAGCAGAGTTGTACAACTGATTCATCTCCCAGGTTTGACTTGTATGGAAAGTTCTGAGGACAGCAAAAGGTCTCAAACAGCATTAACAAATGGCTCTTGACTTCTTTCCACATCTGATACCATATCCACTGGTGAGAAGATGAAGCATGTCTATATGGACATATCTGCTTAGGACTCTGCTAGAAGATTTTTGAAGCACAGGCATTTTCTTTTAAAAGCAGAACTGCTCCAGCAAGAGACCTGGTGTTTGTTCCTGACTGAAGGATAAAGTTTCTATAACTAATGATGGTAATGTTCATCTGAGGTAAAATCTCAAGTTATTCCTAAAAGGTGCCCAAATTACCTTCAGTACAGTTGTCCTCCTTCAATCCTGCCACAAGACAGGAAAGATCTCAGCAGCCAGAACATCACTGGAGGTGAAGAGCCCCGGAGCCAGACTAATTTCACATTTTCTTAGTGGAATGACACCACGTTTGCTTCTCTTCAAACGAGAACACGATCACCTCATACTACAGACATTGGCTGGGCTATGCAATAGAATGCACAGAAATAAACAGCTCTTTCTTGATGAATGCAAGGGCCTGCTGCTGACTTCATTTCTGTTGGTCAGGCACAAGAGCTTCTTCATTGGCCTTAAGGAGTTAATGCTAGTCAAAAAATCTATTTACATCACAAGAGACTCACCCCCTGAGACACCATCATCTAAACCATTTTAGGCAGCATGAGCGATTGAGAATTGGAAAGAAAATTCTTCTTCCTATCAGTAGTTTCATCTAGCTAAAAAGGAAAGATAAATTTAACTTAATCTGCAGAGCTATCTGCTTTAGATCAGGTGAATCATCTTTCCTCAAGGAAGCTAACATTTAGACTTTTGCCTCTGTAACTAAATCTGTGTAAAGGCATGTTTGTTGACATTACTGAGCAACTGGGATACATTGGAAAGGAACAGGCTTCAGGTAAAAGGGATTTTGTGACTACTTTGTGCTAACTTCTTCACATATACCTGGAAAATCCAGTTTCTAGCATCATTAGGTGTAGCAGTCTTAAGTACTCCCTCTGTCAATGCCTGTGTCATCCTGACTTCTATAGAAAATTGCATCTGATAGCACAGCATGTTCTGCAATCAGGATGTACATTAGTGTGATAAATAGTCAAGGTATGGCTACACCACAAATGAGAGTTCTGGAAAAATTTAAATTAACCAATCACAGCTTTTGAAGGAAGTCTTGTATCAACGTTTTCAAGTCAGTCTATTTAGACATACACAGTTAATTACATTTCTTATTTTAACCTCTATTCTTATGGACTGCTTCAAAAGTGTCATCCCTGATCACTGCTTTCAAAGCTTTGCTTGATGTGAACTTAGATATCAAAACTCTCCAAAATGACAAATTACTATTTCAGGGCTCTGCCAAGTGTGTCAATGCACTTAAAACTGAAAGCCCACAGATCCAACGGCTCAGTCTTGACCCTACAGGGCAACAGGATTTAAACATGAATCTTCAAAAGAGCTGAGAGTTCCTCAAAGAATTATCCTATATCAGACTATAGAGTTAATACTGTGAGCTAATAAGCAATGGGGACTTGGCAGACTTTCACCACATAACATTTGTTTCCTTTGGAGATTTATTTTTACAGGGACCACACACATCTGAAAGTCTTTTAAATACCAGTGCTAGTGAGCCAAAGTCAGCTCAGCTGCTGGGGAGAGAAGGGTGGAGGAATACCTCCATAGCACGGTTTCACCACTCCAAGCCTTGTAACCATCTGCAGAGGCTGTGCAGACTTTGGAGTCACAGGGCTGGACCTTTCTACAGCCTGAATCACTGGAAACCCCAAGGAGCAGGAGGGACAAAGATTTCCGTCTGGGGAAGGAGGACAGGGTGGGAGCAAAAGGTAGGCTCCAAGGCCACCTCCAGCAGCTGGCCAATGTGGGGCTCCTCACCTGTGCTCCACAGCACCAGCATCTCTTGGGTAAGACCTGTCACTCCTCCAGATCCCAGAGGCTGTGCTGAGTCAGTGCATTTGTGCTGCAGCCTCACACCCTTGGCAGATGCCCTTAATCTCAGCAGATGACATTGGCTTCAGATAAGCTCCTGCTGAAATTTGGGAGAAAGAGGCATTTACTTCCTCTGAGGGATCAATAGGAAGCAGGCTTCAAGTGAAAAGGCCATTCCTTGTGCTAATAAAATTTTTAAGTATCTGGAAACAATGCAGGTCATAATGAGTTATTCAATGAACTCACTCAAGACACTCCCAACACATCCAGATATGAGAAAGCATTAACATACACAACAGTCATCCAAAAAAAAATACCTTTTGCACTAGATTTCCTCTGGCTCCATCTCCTTCCTACTACAAGCAAGTCACCACAACCAATAAGTCTTTCCCAGCTGAAAACAAATTCCCTGATAGCAGAAAATGAAGCACCCCCACCCCAGTACACACCCCATGATATATTGAGAAAATCCTGCCAGACCCAGTGGGTTCCACAGGCCAAATTCTGGTGGCAGTTCAAGTGGGAGCATTTTCCCTTAACAGCAATTTGCAAAGCTTGCAGAAAGCTGTGAAAACGTCTGCCGCATGCATTGCCTGTACCCTGAGGGACATGCAGAACCTCACAGAGGTTGTCAGTACATTTTTGCTAACCAAATTATGATATATGGTCTGCAAGTCCCAGCCAAGGTCATGACAAAGGGAACCACAAGAAATCCAGATATCTCTTTTCTCTGAGGTTGTCCATGGGCTGCATGATATTAATTAGGAGACTTATGACCAAGAATTTAATAAATTATTGATAATTTCATTATATACAGTAATTCTAACTGAATGTATGATTGCCAAGCTCTCTCAAAATGCCTGCTGAATGTAACATTGGTGTGAAGAAATATTAAATGATGGGAAGTCCCAAAGTCATCGTGGGAGATAATGTCACATTCAAGTTGGAAATGCGAGATGTTTCCTTTCAAACATAGATCCTCTCTGTCACTCTGAAGGTAGTGACAGTGAAGTCAGGTTACACTAGTGGAGCATTTGTAAAAGACACCCAAACAGCCCATCTTATAAACTTTGAAATCACAATAGATCATTTCAAAAGTCATTTTCCACAAGACAATTCCACTCAGTACACTCAGTCAACTTCATTGCAGACCAAGCCCAACATAGACTACAGGATTAGCCATATATATGTCCTAGACAAATACCTTCTCGTTATCAATTAGTGAAAGCATGTGATCTATAAAACTAGCATTTTAAATGGAAAACAAAAAGATGCCTTAAGTGGCCTTAGGAGACATTAAGAGCTTTTGAGCTCTGATATTCAGCATAGGACAAAAACTAGAGGTTAAAAGAGGGCAAATTACACCAATCTGGAGTTCTAATAGCCTATCACAGTCTCATTTTGAACTTTTATATTAAAACCATTTGTCAGGTTTATGTACTCCAACACATTGCAAACAGGTAGTCTCATCTTAGGCCCACACCATCTTTGGAGCACAACCCCCTTAATGGTAGGAGGCTCACACTCTGGCACAGTTTGTGTTTATGCCAACACATCTGGCCTCCGGCAGCAGAGCACGGGTGCTGGAAAACTCCCAGGGTAGCTCTAAGGCTCTAAGGAAACCTGTCTCTTGGCAGGAGATGAGTAATCAGTATTTAGAGTGTGGATTCTGGCTGAGCTCAGCTGTTGTGTAGAGGCTTTGAGCTGTCAGCTACGTAGTGGGAATAATTGACATTCAGCTTGCTCACCTCCTTCTACCAGCAGTAACAGCTGAGAGACAGAGGCGGCTCGAAGGTTTTTTTTCACACTTTCTGTGAAAGAAGAGAGCAGAGCAGGGAAAGAGTGCTTTTGTGCTAGTTTTTTTATTGCTTTCAGGGGGTGATTCCAAGCTGCTTTATCCTAAAAATTCACAGAAAACGGTGATTCTTCATGGCTGCAGATACTGCTTAACTATTTTGCTACTGTTCTTGAGGTACACATATCATTTATCTATAATAAACTGATTATAATCACTGCTTTGCATTTATATTAAAATTTAAAGGTAGGTACAGCAATGAAAACTCATTTAGCTAGATTAAAAACTTATCTGCTCAAAGTCTCATGCAAATTAGAATACACAAGCACACTGAAAGACCATTGTTTAAACATCAATGAACTGAGATTTCTTGTTTGCATAGCTGCAGTCCCTCACTCTAGGAAGACGCAGTCACCACAGTCAGGCAGAATGGAAAACAATAAAATGTGCTGTAACATAAAAGGTCAGCACTGACACCTTCAGTCCCCCTTTTTCCGGCAGCCAGAACTCAAACTGCAAACTTTATCCTAAACTAAACCAAATCTGATTCTTCTTCTCTCAGAATTACTACCAGGCTTTGCAAAAGCTGGGTCCTGCTTGCCGCAACCGGCAATACCTTGTTTGTTTCTAGTACAAGGCATGCTTGAGCACTGCAAGCATGGGAAAGAAGCAGGTTCCAAATATGTGCTGACATGCAAAGCCCTGTCCCTAGCAGCTATTGATGTATCCAGAGATTTTTGATACCTCCTGAAGACCTACATAGAATTATATGTATGTTTTATCTTTAAAGGAAAGTTTACAGTAATGGAAACACTGTAAGACACTCTGCCTTCTAAATAGCTCTATCTCAAGTACCAGAGCTCTGGTCTAAACTTTTGCATCTCTTCCCCTGTTCCCTCTGTGCATACCAGAGTCATGCTGACAAGTGAGAGATGGCTTCAGGCAGAAGTTCTCCTCCTTGTCTACAGTGTGACCATCAAGAGACAAGCACAGGGCATACTCCTGCTGCGTTAATGTCCCTGAACAGACTCACTGGAGAGAAGCATCTCACCCAGTAGGGAAACAAGGACTATGAGTGCTTTGGCACTTCCTTTTCTGGAAAAAAAAAAAAAAGAAGTAGTACCCTTTTTTCCTTTGAACATCTGCAGCTTTCTGAAAACTAGGCCATTGTTTAACATCACAGGGGAGTACTAGATGATGATTTGGGAGCTATTGGTCTAGAAGCTGACACCAGAAACTCCTCAGTGCTGATTCTGATGCTATTTTATCTTCAGATTACACAGGTTCTGTGCATTAGGAAACCCTCCCAACTTAAGACAAGAAGTTATTATACACTGCTCACAGATTATTTGTTCTTCCTCATTAGATGAAATTCCCAACCTGGAAAACTTTGTGAACCACAGTATAATTGAGCAGGAGAATAAGAACCATATCAGAACATCAGGACTAATATCCCAAAGTTTGGATCAAGAACCAGATCAAAAGAAACTCCTGTTCTCATCTGAAAGTAGTCAGCTATACTTCTGATTCAATGCGATCTCGTAAGTGCTACCAAATACCAGCTATGTAAGCACTCAAATTGAACAAGGACAGTGGGAGCTCAAGCACTAGAAAAAGCAGCTTTCCATTTTAAACTCAATTCTAAGCAGCTATTGGTCACCACAGAGACAGAACCAAAAGGCAGCTACTTGCAAGATGCAAGGAAATAGGGATGTTTCCTGTGACTTCAAAGTCCGGAGAAACATGCCCTACAGCCCTTACAGCATGTAAATGGGACCTGCTCTCCCTTCATTATGAAATTGAGGATGGTCTTTACCTGGGATGCATGGGGGCAAGTGGCTTAAGTCAGAAAAATCAACTCATGAAATGCTGTGGTAGTGCAAAAAAAAAAAAGTCAGGTTCAATCCTGGCTAGCTGCAAGAAAAGGATATCAGTAGCAGACTGGCTTTATCAAGGGCCCTGTGGGCTACAACCACTGTCCTCTCCTCCATTAGCATCAGCTAAACTACAAAGGCAAGGACCCTCCTGCAGCAATAGGTTTCAGCCCCCAGTGCTACTTGTACATTGTTAAGTCCCAGCAGAACATCACCATCCCACCTTTATACAATGGAATGATGGTATATTATTACATAATTGCTACAGCGACTACTTTTACCCATCTCTGTTTTATTCTAACTACCAGGGAAATGCAGATTAGCTGACCACAGCCCCACTACAGAAACAGGGTACAGCCATAAATACTTACTAGCAGGCCATTGTTTTATTCTTTGTACCCATGAAGTGCTTTTCTACACCAAGTTAAATATTTATTCTGTTTCCACTTAGAAATCCAAACTGCTTCTTGTATTAGGTGAATTCCGCTCATTAAGCAACACAACAAATATTTTCAGCTTGATCCTTACAGTTATTAACCCTGAAAGTACATGGAACACTCTGCTCAAATACCTCTTATTCAAGGCTCACACCACAACATGAATAGTCTTTGCATGTCTCCTGGGCACGGTCATGACTTGTTCCTGCCAATGATCCAGCCCTCAACACCGCTGACTAGCCCAAATCTCCAGTTTGTGGGCTAAGTCTGTAGACATAACCTTGAAAGAGAATTATGAAAGGCAGTGCTTGTCTCACTTTTAGCCCACACAAGCCCAGTCATCTCCGAGCTAGTCATGCCAGAGATCCTCTCATTCTTTTCTTTATGGCACTCTTCCCTCACTTCACTTTGAGATATCCATTTTAGGCCTTCTTCCTCGCCTCTTCCATAGAGGTGGGAAAGGGGGGCCTGCAGAAAAGAAGTCTAGTTGTACTTCCTGCAGCGCTAATCACAATGCATAGAATCATAGAATCATAGAATCATAGAATCATAGAATCATAGAATCATAGAATCATAGAATCATAGAATCATAGAATCATAGAATCATAGAATCATAGAATCATAGAATCATAGAATCATAGAATCATAGAATCATAGAATCATAGAATCATAGAATCATAGAATCATAGAATCATAGAATCATAGAATCATAGAATCATAGAATCATAGAATCATAGAATCATAGAATCATAGAATCATAGAATCATAGAATCATAGAATCATAGAATCATAGAATCATAGAATCATAGAATCATAGAATCATAGAATCATAGAATCATAGAATCATAGAATCATAGAATCATAGAATCATAGAATCATAGAATCATAGAATCATAGAATCATAGAATCATAGAATCATAGAATCATAGAATCATAGAATCATAGAATCATAGAATCATAGAATCATAGAATCATAGAATCATAGAATCATAGAATCATAGAATCATAGAATCATAGAATCATAGAATCATAGAATCATAGAATCATAGAATCATAGAATCATAGAATCATAGAATCATAGAATCATAGAATCATAGAATCATAGAATCATAGAATCATAGAATCATAGAATCATAGAATCATAGAATCATAGAATCATAGAATCATAGAATCATAGAATCATAGAATCATAGAATCATAGAATCATAGAATCATAGAATCATAGAATCATAGGGTTGGAAGGGACCTGGAAAGATCATCTAGTCCATTGTCAGGTATATTAACACCAGTGCACTTGACTCGCTGTGTGGTTGGCGGATGTCACAGGAAATATTTGTGAGGCACAGACGATGGGTAAATTCAGTGCACAACGGGTACCTACCCTGTGCCTTGCAAAGCAGCACAGCCCTGCAGAGTGCCCAAGCGAGCTCACATACTGACCAGCTCACTTTAAGAACCTCCCTGCAACTCTCATTCATGCTGTGTGACACTTCCTTGTGCCGTAGGTGTCTGTAAGACAACAACGATGCCACCCTGTGGTACATCTGAGCATCAAGAGTGGAAACAGTGATCCCTGTTGAGGTGCGGATCAGTTAGGAGTGACTGCTGCTCACGACCGCGCTGACGGGACCCTAGAAAAGAGAGGAAGGACACATAGGGGCGACAAGCAGTCAGGATGCTCTAGCAACAGCACTGCTGTATCTGTGGGCCATGAAATCCCAGGAAGGACTTGCAGGAACAACAGCCAGTCCATCTTTTGTATGGACTGCTATAGCAAGAAAGAAATCCCTCACCTCTCCTTCCACCACCTTGGCCAGGCAGCAAGAAGCTTGGAAAGGAAAGATCCTGGCTTTTTGGCTTGGTGATATGCAAGGACTTTGCAAGCTCTGAAGCACGCCCACTGTCCCCCAACCCAGTGAGCAGCAGCTTCGCTCTCACCTTTACCCAGCTATGGAACTGACAGCCATGCAATGGCTGTTCATCATAACACCCAGTGTCTGTTCAGCATCGCCTTACATCCTGCTAGAAGTAAAGCGGTCACTTGTGATGCAAAATTCAGGTAAAACTGAACAAGACATTCATCATTTAATGATAATGTATTTAATTCAAAGGAAATAATAGTGTTTCAACTTCCTCTTTGAAATCCAACTCCCCCACCTTTCAGTTTGCACATTGTGATTTACCATCCCCAAAGTGGAAAAGGAACACAGGCATACTCTGGTTTTTGCCTTACAGAATCATGAAAAACAGAACAACCCTTGCTTAAACTATACTAGCTTATCATTTGAGCTATTTCTAGGGAAAGCAAGCCCCAGAGATGGAGTTTTAGCTTAGCCAGTATTGCATTGAAACATTAGCTGTAGTGCGACTCATTTGATTCAAGTCAGACCAAATGAAGGCTTCACAGATGCTAACTATTGTTTCGTTTCATGTGGTCCATTGGGTGATGATAGTAAGAAACCATTTCAAATTAGGACAGACACAAGGAACAGGCTCCCTACACAAGATACATTTTCTTCCCTTTAATGCAAGGTCTGCTAAGTCAGCACAGACAATCGGTTGAAGGACTTCTAAAGCACTTGAAGAAAATAAGTTACCATGCACTTCCACTTCAGGCTTGCTTGACCCCCTTATGCAGGTCTCCTTCTACTTGCTGCCCCCAGTAGGAAGCAGTTAAATGCAGTGCCAGCAGATGGCAACCCAAAAAGAGTTTCTGTTTATAACAGCTGTTTGAGCCGTGCAGGCCAGCAGCTGGAAGCTGAGTAGCAAGAGGCTCAGAGAAGTTCTGCACCGTTGCAATTAAATCTTTGAAGTAGCTCAGAGACTAAAGAGAGTATCTTACAGTTTTAGACTCTAGCCAACCACTCTGCAGTAGAGACACCTCCGTGGTATTCCCTGAACAACCCATTTTGATAGCCTTTAACTCATTCCATAAAATTCTTACTAGCTTCTCAGTGCTAACACATAGGAGGTTCACACCACAGGCACGTGGTCACTGACTGCTGTGACTTAGCAGTGTCAGTCTCACTCTTTATTTCCACACCCTTGATGAAGATGAGATGCAAGTGGTTTCCTTTGAGCAGTGCTGTCCAAACCACAGCTTTGAACTCACACACATTGGCATTTCAGGCAGCATAAAACCACATGCACACAGCCCATTTTCTGCAGCTCCCCATGCCCAGGATTTCCTTTTGTCTAGCTCCAGGCTGTGAATTGCTGTTCAGGTACATTTTCCCTCTTCCTTCAACACTTTGTGTTATTGGGTGGTCAGGTTTTACATGCAGAAAACATTTTCAATGTTACTTTAAGCATTCAGAGTCTTCCCATATTTCAAAGGCTGTTAGGTAGCAGGTCTGGTGTTCCCTGCAGAGTTTGTGTACTGCGTCTTTTGAAGGAGCAACTCTTGCCCACAGCCACAGGTTCCCAGGGACACATCAGAACTGACTGAAGCTAGAGCACAAATTCAGACAAACCACAACCCATGATCCAAGTGATGTTCATCCACGTTTCTGTCAATGGTCCACCTTTGTACTGAGAAAGAGCCCAGCTCAAGATGCCTGCTTGCTGACTATGCCATACCATCCTGGCTTACACAGAGCACATGAGAAATATCTGCTCAAGGTTAGAGTCCAGTCGATTCTTGTGCCTGTGCTTCTGCATTGACAAAAGGAAGAGTTTAGATCTGAAAGGGTGAAGACAGCTCAGTCTTCACAGCACTTGAGCAAACCTTAAACCCCAGCACATGCTTTATCAACATGAGTTTTCTTGAGAAGGGATGAAAAATTGAAAGATATCCCTACAAAGGATGATAACTACCAGGATAAACACATATGGAAGAAACATTTTGGCATCATTAGAGGGGATAGGAGGAGATTACAGCAACATCTAGCTAACTAGTAGGGTAGGAGACAGGAGGTCCCATGCATTGAACTACTGATGGAGCTGGTGGTTTTAATTAAGACCTGGAGTTGCTGTGTTGGAGGGCTGCTTTCCATCTCCTCACCAGGATAGAGGTTAGCAGTAGTTTTAAGTTAATTTATGTTGGCTGAAAAGCTAGTAGTTTTAAGAGATGCATTTATATTTCAGAGAGGGGCTGCTTATTAATATTCATCTCAGCTCCTATAAATATATTTCTAATCCACTGCAGGGTTTAGTAGGTTGTGGATGTCAGATGTGTCACTGTGCACTTTGCATTTGTTACAGAGCAGGGGTCGTGTTAGGTCATGTGGGTCTCAGAGCTGGAGTGAGCCCATGCTGTGACAGAGATGGATGTGAGCTCACTATCTGCATGATGTGGGAGGTGGCCTAATTGTGTTTCTGCTAAGCTTGGAAACACCGGACAAGCTTCAGGACAAGCACACATGTCTCATAAGCAGCTACCACAAGCAGCAGTCTTTTGTCTTTTTCTCAGTGTCTGGGGCTTCCCATATTTCCAGCATCTCATACTAACTTCAAGCTACTGCTCTTTAACAGAGACGGCACATCTCTGCCTTTTCTTATGCTTCTTCGGGGGCTCTCACAGCAAAACTGCTTCTGAACCTCTCATTCACATAACTCTTATCTCAGTCTTGTGTTTCCTAGACAGCTTTGTACATTACTTTGCCCCAAAGGGATACAGATAGCTGTAACACAGACTATACTTGTTGATACAAAGCAATTTCCCATCAGTTTCAGCTTTGCTTCTCCCTACCAAAACTCTGCTCTCCAGTTTAGCCACAATCCATATGAATATAGATATCCCAGAATTGGCACCGTTTTCTAGACTCTTCCCAGGCACATCCTCATGCACTGACCTTTCCATGTGCTTCCACTCCCTTTCCCATTGGTACGAACTGGTCCCAGGATAAGAAAGCTTTCCCCTGTGACTGGCCCAAACCAGTTTCAGACACAGCAGGAGTATTCACTGGCTTAGCTACCCTATTGAAAAGCCTCTGGCATTTGCAAAGCATCCAAGAGGGTATACAATGGGATCCATGAGCAAAATCATGACATACAAGACCAAAAGCTTTGTATCCAAGAAAATAAGATTTCTAGAGCACTAAAACAGAAAACACAATTACCATTCCAAACAACCCCCAGGAAATTACTCACAAGTTGGGAGACACTGCATCACACAATCTGGCAAAAGAGGTCTTGGTTCTCTTGTGTTCTGCACACCAGCTAGTAAAAACCAGCCATAGGGTGGATAAAACTGAGGGTGAGCCATCCTAAAGTGACAGTCATCATCAGACTAACAACACCAAGGAGAAGATGTGCTACTACACCTTTGTTAGAAACAGTCTGCTTGGTGTCTCAGCCAGGAAGCCCTGGAGTAGATTCAGAGCCACGTTAAAGAAAGATGTCTTAACTACCAAGGAACACATACTTCAGAAATGAAGCAGGCAGTAACTCATTCTAATAGAACTATTCCCTGAAGTAAATAGTTGGATCTGTTTCTGGAATAACTAGCTCATTACCTCAGCCTGTGGCAGAAGCAGCTAGTGCCAGCCATCTGGAGTGCTACATGGCCTGTTGCCAGCATAGCTCTGATGCTGTGGAAGAGGTGGAGAGCAGGGGTGAGTTAAAGCAACGAGCACACATACGACATAAACAGAAGGGAAAGCAAGGGAAGGAACATGTGGGAAAAAAAGTTAAGGAAGAGAGAACTACTTTTAAAAAGCTAGCAATTGATGTCTAACTAAGAGCAAGCAGATATTAGAAACAAAATTATTTCTAGTCTGCTTGCTATCATGAAGACAGGAGAAAAGGTAAGATAACCAGAGAGAAAGATTAGACAAAAAAAAAAAAAAAAAAAAAGAGAGAGCCGTTCAGGAAAGTCCTTAATTCACTGCCCTGAGTCAGGAAATCACAGAACAATGAAAATACCCTGAACTGAACACCAAAACCATAGCAGTGGCATCAAAACACATTTCTCTGCCATACTTACAGACACTAAACTTGTCTCCCTCGCTAAGGGAGCCCAGGGCCTGTAACACTCTGTGCACAGACTGCCTGTAGACTCTGCTCGGTGCCTTTGGTGTAAGCCATTACACAGGCTTTCCTTACCTTATGCTGCTACTAGAGCACAAAAGCACTCAGGTGAAACTAGATCTTTTGCACAGCCTAAAGCACTTTTTTTCCTTTTCAGATTAAGGCCTAATACAAAAAAAAAAATCCAAGGCAAACAACAACATGTCCCACAAAAACCCAAACCATAAAAATAGCCTAAAAGAAACACTATTTACCACATACAGAAAGAGACCTCAAAATATCAAATCCTGGTAACCCCAACTACTAGAACTTACCAAGCAACCTGCCCTTTATTAGGGTTTACATACCTATTAAATAGAGGCTTGCTGGCAAGGATTGGTTCAAAGCAAAGGCCAGGTGTAGCCATTCGGAGTACTTAAAGGAAATAGGGCAGAACCATTTCCTTGCTTTTTCCTAGTACTTACTGATATTGGTAAGCCAAGGGTAGAGAAGTTACAACAGTTTGATAGCATATAAGTTTTTTAGTAGCCTGCTATGCAAGAAGCCTATTATTCTCTTTTGCTGTTATGGTCTCTTAAAGTCTGAGCTCTTTGTGCTGGAAGGGGTTACAATCAAAATCTGAATATAGAAGTAAGGGCAGTTGTGTTTGCCTTTTGTTGATGTGAGGATATCAATCAGCCTGTGGTACTTTCCTCTTCAAAAGTTAAGGCCTCTAGTGGGTGCCTCCCCCATTTTTCCCTCCTTGTTCCCTCAGGCTCCTTAAAGAAAATTGTTCTACTGTTTAGGAAACTGCATGTGAGAGTCATGCCTGTAGAAAGTGATGGAAAAAAAAAAAGTAAGAAAAAAGGATAAGGGGTCCCCAATGTAACAGTGGATCACCTTTCCCCTCTCTGTGCTGCCCTTGCCTGAGAATAGGAGATGAGTTCTTGTACCTTTCCATCTTCTTTCAGAAATTAATATATCTCTCTTCTTTATGGCAGGGTCTCTAGAATCTAATGAAAAGGACCTTTTTTATTTCCTTAAGGTCATCTGTGCTGGGAAGAAGGCCATACTTTGCTGGTTTCAGCCATCTAATTAGGAAAGGGGTTGTGTGAGTAAGCAGGTAGCTTGGGAGCCAATCTTCTGTGAACAGAACAAATTTCATTTGCGCAAAGAGAAACGTGGGGCTTAGGCTGAATTATCAATTGAATTATAACAACAGATCACTTGCCTTTGCAGTGATTTAATTATCAAAGATTTTCTAAATGAAGGGAAAGGGGGAACAAGAAGAGGGACAGAGCATTTCCTGAGGGAAATGTCAGCTTGCCAGTTGCAACCCTTACTTTGTGAGGTAAGACCAAGGTCATTAAGGGAAGGTGACATGGTGCGATCATGTGTGATGGTTTGTGTTGCCAAGCACCAGCTTTTCCATGACATGGCATATATATTGCTATGTAGAAATAAATGTGTAAATCAAAGTACTCAAGTGAATACTTTGAGCACCAAAGGCCACTTTTGTCCCCAGAACAAAGACAGTCAGCCACCACCATGCTTATTGAAGCCACTTCAGACAGAAAGATGCGAGAGCAAAGAATTAAGCCAGTTTCACAGGTGATTAATTGAGTTACAGAAAACTAGCTGCTAGGAGACAAATCTAGGAAAATGTTCAGAGCTGCAGCCAGAAATGAACCTGATCCTCAACATACCACCAAGTATAGGAACCATTTCTAGAAACGCGTTACTAGTGGATATTTGCAAGATTAGCTGGAAGACATCCAGACTTCCAGTTTAAAGCATCATGGGAAGATGAAGGATGCTGAACACAATTGAAGGCAAGCTGGTCTGCACCAGCCTAGTAGCCATACAGAGTCCAAAACCAGGGGCATTAAAAAATATATTTAAACCTTTTAACCATAAAGTGAAAATTGCCAGCATCCCATGGACTTCTGCGAGAAACAGCAGTGCTAAGTAAATAAAAAATGAAAATGATGGATACCTCAGCATTACCTATTCTCTCTTAGCATATTAGACCTACCCCCAGCCTCCTTCATCCCATGAACCCATGATGTAATGGATCATGCATCATGAAATGGATTATGAACTATCAAGCAGACCTCTGATATCCAATGATCATCTCTGTCGTGCTTTTTGGGACAGTTGCATTCTCTTCACCCATGCCCAGAGATTTTCTGCCTTGTATTTTTTATGCTGCATAGAAACCTAGCAACAAGTAACACACAGTTATAATTTCCAGGCATCAGCAGCTCAGGTCTTACTGTCTGAATTTGGTACCATTGCTATTACTTGCTCACGGAACTAGCTCCAGGCCTGGTATCCATATCTTAAATCAGAAACTGACCTCAGTTCAGGTTCATGTACCAGTCAAACCAGGCAGCACCCACCTCACCCATCATTAGCTTTAGAGGGCAATAATCAGCATATCACTTAAATTTAATCCCAGTTTATCTCCATTTCACCTCAATGAGGTGAGGGTTGTTGTATCACTTTAAATAACCCTTTCTTCTGAAAAGGCTTTGGCTTGGCCTTGCACCACTTTGTGCTGCTAAAGCATTTTGGGTGCAAGTCAGGAGCAGAGTAAACCATGTAACAGCCAAGCTAAACCCTGTGACTTTGGACACAGACAAACAGAAAGGCATTCAAATGGGCTTCTGTTCTTCCTGCTGAGCATTGCCAGCAGGGATACTATTTTAACTGCCTCATCCTCCCTGGCACACTGATTCACTTCAGGATTGCAGCAGAAGGCAAGGAAGCTTCAGCAGCACATCAGGAAATGAAAATGGTGCTCAGGCCATTAGAAATATTGGGAGGTATTTCAATGTATTGAGACGTGAGCAAGATCAGGGGCAACGGAAATGCTGCTCTTGCTGCTTGGATGAGTGGCACTGGAATTCATCTGTACATGTGCACTCTCTTCAGTTGTTTCTCCGTAGTTCTTTGTGGCAGGCTAGCATGTTTCCTGTGCAATAAACTTACCCTCTTTCTCAGATGAATTATCTGAAGTACCTCAGACACTTTAACATTTCTTGTCAGACAAGAAAAAACAAGTCTTATCTCAGCTGTCAATGAATGTGATGTGCTGTGACAGTCGCAAGCAGGGCAACAAAGAGAATCATTAAATGTCAGTAGATTTGAGAAAGACCTCAGTGTCCCACTACTAGAAAGAACAGGATGAGTCTCCAAAAGTGATAGTCCTGATTTCTGCATATAGGAATGTGTGAATGTAGAGACTGATGTGCCAAGTTTTACTAATGCAAGGTTTCTTTGAATAAAGTTATAAATTTGTGGACCTTGTCCTACCATTAGGTCTGAAATTGTGCTTTTCTGTGACAAGGAGCAGGAAAGAAACCTCTATTGTCTTCATTTCTTTTTAAAAATGTTTCCCTGCCTACAAGAAATATTTGATGGAAGAAGACAACTCCTATATCACAGGTCATGCATCGCAAACTGTGTCTACATTTTACACGACATCAAGGTAGCTTGTGGAATTATAGCCCTGAAAATGAAATATCTCAAAATATGAAAAGGTAAGAGAAATTTTATGGCTAGAAAAAGTAGTGGTACAAATCTTCCTGCTACTTTAAAAGAGCTCAGCTGGTTCAGGAAGATTTAGAGATTTAAATTCCCTTCAGAGAACTTATCTTTAAATTAGCAGAGTTGATCACACCAAGGGGGTGTTCAGATACTGTTCTTCAGTGGCTGGACTTTACTCACCCCCAGTGGAATTTAAGCTACATCACTGAAATGGACAGAAACACTGATCAGAGGAACCTTCCAAGGCAAAATCACTGCCAGCATAGAAAATACACTTCACCTTTGCCATTTCCTCTTAACTGGTGGCAAGTACATTATTTAAAAGTAGACTGGGTAAAGTATTTGTAAATGTACTACAGAGAAGAGCCTTCACTGTGACAGGGAGAAAAGATACTTCCTTTCATAATAATTCTGCTTTTGGTGAGAAGGGAATATGTTCACCCAAGTCACTGCTGGGTGGACACACAACCAGGTGCAGAGAGAAGGTAACAGTTTAATTGTGGGACTTGCAAGACTGCATCTTTCCCTTCTGGATTTTTCCACCTGCTTTTCCTTACTGCTAGCTGAACTCTTGGAATAGCCTCTGCTCACCAGAACATACAGCGGGTGAGAGAGCTGAGAATGAACTGACTGGTGTGAGGAAGCTTCAAGGAGCTGCAGCCCACCACAAATGGTGACTTCTTGGGATGTCCTTGGGGTTTTGCCTGGAATACAAACATGAATATCTGGGTGTCGCCTTGGTCCAGCAAGAGTAAATCAGCCAGTAAATTTCTGAAATGCCCTCAATTCTGTACTGTGATTTAAAACCTAGCAGAGAGGCAAGCTAAATCTTTTTTTTTTTTTTTTAACACCAGAGAAAAGGTACATTAATTTTCCTATGAGTGACCAGCTCTTTTCAGTCCAGTACAGCCTGGAGCTACAGTCCCTCTGAAACAGAGGAGAGCCCATGCTGTGCCTTAGCAATAGAAGTCACCAGAATCAAACACTTGCAGGCAACAATTATGTTCTTGCAAAGGAGCTAAGAGCTGCTGAGGTTTTGCTGTGGCAGTGAGTGATAAAGATTAGCTAACCCTGCTAATGAGATACAGACACTTACTCAATCTCAGAATTCAGGAGCAGTTGGCTGATACCCAACCAACCAAAAAAGAAGATGCTAAAACCTTGTTCAATATTCTGCTGACAGCGCTGTGGGGGTTACATGTGAATAAATGGGAAACAGCTGCCCACTGCTGCTTTTCCACTGCAGCCCTGTCCAATATGCCCCACTCACTGAAATATGAATATTGCAATGAATTGGCTTTGCTCCCGTGAGCTTTATATGAGCCTGAGGTGGGCTGGGGGTGGGGGAGGATGACTTGGGAGGGAGAAGGATGGAGAGCGTACAGAAAGCGTTATAAGGAATAGGAAAGAAATTGGAGGGAGAGGGTGGGGGAATGTATTTTAAGAAACAAATACTGCTAAAGCAGCAGTAAAACTCAGATATGAGGAACTAGCCAAATTCTAGACCTTGTAAAAGGTCTCTCCATTCTTGTAAGAGCATGTATCTTGACTGCCAGCAGGTTTTGAACAAGGCTTCTCCAGTATCACAAGCATGAGCTGCTATATCTTAAGCTACAAAGCCAGGTCCTGTGAAATATAACAGGCCAATCTCTGCTCTGTGCTGAGCAACAAGAATTTGTCAGTGGGTTACATCGGTCCACTCCTGGCTGCAGGCTCAGGGCTGTGGCAGTGGTAATATCCAACACTGATATGGTAAATTCCAGAGCATCTGCCACCTACGTGACATTAGGTGGGCTAATTCAGCGCCCAAGGAAACACAGCACCTTTAGGTGCTGCAAGACATCTGTTAGCCTCCAGCAACTGAACAATTCAGCTTTTGCAAACAACCAGGGGACCAGGAGTACATCAAATCCCACTCTACTCACTGCTTGTCAGGCCACACCTGGAATACTGTGTTCAGTTTTGGTCTGCACTATACAAAAAAAGATGTGTACAGGCTGGAGAGTATCCAGAGAAGGGCCACCAAGATGATCAAAGGACTAGGAAGCCTGCCATATGAGGAAAGGCTGAGAACTCTTTTCTTTCAGCCTTGAGAAAAGAAGGCTTAGGGGAGATCTTATCACCAGGTTCCAGATCTCGTCTAGACCGTGCTTTTGCCAAGAAAGGTTGGACCAGATGATCCTTGAGGTCCCTTACAACCTGGTATTCTATGATTCTATGAAACATTGGTGTCTATCAGCCTAATTTTTCAGTGGATGCTAAAGAAGGGTAGCTATAGCCCCTATCGGTGATGTTATTGTGCAGCAAAGTTTGCTTCAGGACTGCACTCTCAGTACACAGATTGGGTATGGAGCCAGGTGCAATGTCAGCGATGAAGTTGCCAACTACACACTCACAAACAGCTCCTCCAAGGAGCCCAGCTCTGGGAAGTGAGCACACAACTGGTACAAAAGTGCCTGGGGAAAGCACGTCTCCACCAAGGACTAACTGTAGCACAGCCCAGCAGAGCATTGCCAACACAAGCT
Organism: Rhinoptilus africanus; assembly: GCA_013400135.1. NCBI lineage: Eukaryota > Metazoa > Chordata > Aves > Charadriiformes > Glareolidae > Rhinoptilus > Rhinoptilus africanus. The sequence goes on along the minus strand of VXBO01010329.1, from coordinate 983,486 downwards.
TCGATCATCAATACAGAGGCTTTGCATCTGGGCAATATGTGAACGATCTCTTCAGTTATCTGTATGATTGACTCAAATGTTTGCATTAAACTAAGCAGAGCACTCACTGCAGTCTGGTGGGGTTCACGTACAGAAATTTCTACAGGATAGTGTAAAAATCTTATAGCTGATGATTTTCAGGTCTGCTCTGACCTCATGGAAACTGAGATTTCCTCATTTTAAAGCAGGGGCCTTTATAGGTCTAATCTCTTAGACTGTCATCCCATTTAAATGCATACATTTATTCCCAGGATAATCTTTGCAGGTCTGAACCCTGCTGAGAATCCCAGAACATCACACACACACTGTACATGCTCGTGTTACAGCGTGAGAAAGAGACCAGCAGCTCATTGCATTATTCCTACATTTGCTACTCTTTTTCTTGATTATTTTGAGCCTGTCATTAGAAGTAGAGCTGAAGCAGGAAGAAACATTGATAATAAATTGTATGCAGAAGTAGATAACATGCTTTCTCCTCTCTATTGCATAGGAATAAAATCCTAGGAAACAGGGATTTTGTTGGCATTAGCAGGTAGGATAGCAAATTACTACCTCTTCCAGAACTGGAAATAAAGCATTTGAAAGCTTTACAAAGAGCAGCACTAGCACTGAACAGACACTGACACAGACATAACATTTTGTAAAGCCATTGTCAGGGAAGGGTTGAATGCCTTTGCATCTCCAGCGGCAGTCACACAGGAGTATGAAGAGTAGAGCTGGCCCAGAATGTTTACATGTCCTTCAATCCTAGTATGTGGAACTTCTGTTTAAATACCAACAGGGACCTGCCAGATGAAAGACTAGTCTTCAGCAATAACGTGACATTTATCAGGTGTCTCTTTTCAGTATCCTCCCCTGGAGCAATGTACATTTTGTTTGGCCACTACTACCCAGCAAGGAGACTTCCTACTGCTTCACAGGACAAGATGCCTCTCTCTCTTCAAAAGAGCATCACCTGATTTCAGTACAAGATCTATGTGGAAAACGATCAGTGTTTGGAGCTGATGCCTAGGCTCTAGAGAAGTCTGGGGTTTAAGAATCTGGGAGAAGCTGGCAAAGTCGATCTGGGGCATGGATAAAACCTCCCGCTTTCAGAGAGAACTAAGCGAGATTGTGCAGAGCAAGGCAGGGTGTGGGGTGTGTTCGAGGTCTGAGAGAAAAAGGACCAGGTGACCAAGGAGTGGACTTCATGTGTGTCATGCAGGAGAACCATGTGGTGAATTTTTCTGGGTAGAGCTCTTTGTCTGAATTGAAAACATGTCTTCATCTATGAAAAGTGAAGCAATAAAGCAACTTTTGTTGATAATGTGCTAAAAATAAAAAGAGAGATCAGTCTTCTGATAAAAAGGAAGGGACATTCAATAAGCTTTTTGTCCAGTCTCTTCACATAACAGTGACTTCCCAGACAACTTGATCTTGGAGACAGAAGGGAAATGTATTTTGTGGCACATAGGGTGGGAGGGGGACCAAAACTGGCTATTAATAATCAGGCACATTAGTTAAGCACAGTCACACAGTGACATTTATTCTTTGCTTCACCAAAAATGAACAATAATTAAGTGGAACTGGCCAGTGAGCTTATTCTGTTACTGACCCAGAGGCTCGGGAAGAGGGAGCTTGTGACTGCTATTAGACAAACAAAGGCATCAAATGGAAACACCCCTGGCTTTACCATAAATGTATAGCAACTGCTGTCATGACTCAGACTGAGAGTCTGCCTAGGCTGACATCCTGTCTCCACGGTTAGCGCAAAGCAGTAGATGCCAAAAGTTGTTGTATAAAGGACCCTCCAGAGAAACCGAGTGGGAACTCAAACACAGACACTATGCAGTTGTTTTTCATTTGTCTTCATCCTGTCTGCTCTCCTCCTCTTCAGCACTCTAAAAGCACAAACTGTGGATTAAATTTGGAACTACGGCTCAAGACCCATCTTGACCGGTAATGTTGGTTCCTATTATTGTGACTACAGTGTAGCATCTTTTCATCCAATTAATCACACAGGATTTCAAAATTGGTTTATGTGACATAACTCTTCCCGCTCCCTCACTGCAGCAGAATAAAGTGGGATACCATTGCATAGGGTCAGAGCAATGCAGGGGGTCTGCGTCACAGAACAGGACTACGGGGCTCTTTGGCAATAAATGGCAGATGTTAAGGCACAAATGCTTTGGGGTAGAAGCAAGAGCAGTGCTTAGGCAGTCATGGCAAGTGAGGGATCCCTGCTCTTGGGAAGGGTTACTCCTGGGCAGTGGATTAAAGAGAAATACCTGAATGGGTGGTTTATGATGCAAAGGAAGAAAGTGCAGCTACTTTTCCCACTCTGATGTCCCTGACTATTTCAGTGACAAGAACCAATGGGTTCTCATGCCCACCCACAGGTTAAATACAAAAGAGCCATATTTCCAGACACATGTGCGATGTTGGTATTTGTCCCAGGAGGCAATGTGTCCCTCTGCACCAGAATCCCTGTGCAGACAGAAGCCATCAGGAACATATTAGCTGTAAGATTAATTTTGCTATGTGGTACAGGTAACCACAGGCAACCACCCAATGACAACGGGGCCGAGCAGCCCTGATTCAACACACTTTTTCAGACCCATGGTACCTCAAGCACCTTGCTTGAGCAAGGCCACATTGAGGAAGGTGCCAGAAGCTCTGAAGCAGATGGATGTGGGATAATCCGAACCCTTAGTAGATTTAATATAATGCCATGCTAATAGGCTTTTTTATCAATTGAATAATTTTTTTAGCTTAAACTATGACAACTCTTTTAGTACAGTTGGCAGCAGCCTAGGATTCCTGTACGGAACAGATACATCCAAAGGGAAGGTTTCTTCAAAATGGCAGTGAAAACTCATGTCAGAGCAGAGATGGCAGTGTTTGCATCTATAGCTGGCTTTCACTCTCCTGCTGTAAAGATTTCAACCCTGTTTCCTACAAACAGGTTTAGAGAGAGTTCATCCAACCCTGGATGGAAATGCTGATATCTGAAATGCCAAAGTGTGTGGGTGGGCAGAGCTCTCTCAGCTGCATATTTTGTAAATAAGAACTGAGAAAAGGGATTTTTCTTCTTTAAGACCGGAATTAAAACAAACAAACCAAAGAAATAAAAAGTAATGTAATGGGGTCATCACAAAATTGTTTTCCTTTCAGTATAAACTGCCATAATTATTATTTAATGATAGCAACTGAAGAACCGGTCCCCTTCAATATAGGCATCAGCCCATCTGTTAACTGTGAATCACGCAAAGAATGTGACATTGCAGACTTCAGAGAAGGGTTTAACTGTTTTGCAGATAGCATTCCCCATACTCCATACACTGTGCATTCAGCTTTATGGTCTGGCTGTGAGGATTTGGTTAGAATTCAGGGAATATCTGTGCATATTTTAAAGATGTTGGAAGTTATGCCACATGGGTACCTGCTAGTAGTGAATTAGTGAATACGTGAGTTTATGAGCTCTGGGCTCAGGCCAAAAGACCATCCTGCATAACAGTGAACCCCAGCTTTAGGACAGTTCTGCTCAAGATTTGAACTCTGAAGAAAAAAGCCTTCTACTGATCAGCATTGTAATTACAGTGCTGCCTGGCAAGTTGAGGTGGTACCTTTGACTGTCACAGGAGGAGAGGCACATGTGTGTTCATATTTGAGACCTTCCTCAGATCATCTGTGCTGTGAAAAGCACCTTTCAGGGAATCGCATGTAAGCCTTAACCCTACAAGCTGTTCTTGCAGGCAAAAATCTGTGTAAAGCCCACTGGAGTCAAAGGGCTCTTTGCACACAGACAGGCCCAGCTCTGGGTGGTCTGAGATGGGCTTTGTGGTGACACCATGTCCAGTGGCTCAAGAGTGACTCACCTACTTGCCCATGGGCCAATATTAAGTCACACTGAAGGCAATGCTGTCCACAGCCAGAGCATGGACCCGTGCGCTGGGGAGGTGAGTGGGAATAAAAAATGAACAAGCAGATTTTCAGGCACCATCAAGAAAGTCCAGAGTTTCAGAAAAAAACAGATAGAACACCAAAGCATAAAACATGCCCATTTCACGGGTATACACACTTCAGGTGTTGGTTTTGATACTAAGGTCCATGCCAAGTGTCCCCTGTGGCACCAGCCTTGTCATGCAGACAGGAAGAAAAAAATTCTGTGAGTGACCCAATTACCAGCAAGAGCTGCACTGTCCACATGGATTATTTGTCCACCATTCAGTCTCCTGGAAGCCAGTCTGCTATCTTGTTGCTAAAATAAGGCCCAGTTGTTAGTATTTATTTTGCATTGTCATCAGTCATGTTAAGATCATCTAGTAAGCAGTGTAGATGGGCTGTAAGACAAGCTTGATCGTGAGTGTTAAAAACAAGTGCCCATTTTAAGTGACTAAAATGGAGCGGCTCACTGTCATGCGAGCATCTCTCAGATTGTATCTTAGCAACTGACCAGCCAAAACTAGATGATTCGCATATTTGAAAGCTTCCCCAGACTCACCTGAAACACTTGGGTCTAGAAATTGTGCTGAACTCCCTGAAAATAGGCACTGCTGCAAGAACTATCCTACTTCAGAGGAAACAGTAATATTTCATACCATGGGCTGGAGAACACAGGATCTGTTTAAAGTTCTATCCCTGACTCATTGTTCAACTAATTTTTGCCAAGGCTCACAAGAGCCTGTGTGGGACCTTGATGGAGGGTGGCTGACATGGACTTACAGTTTGGATCCAGGTGGAACCTGCTTTTTAGATACCCCTTGCTCCAAGGGTTGTCCATACAACCCTGCTCACTGCCAGCTGGCCCCACCTGAGCTAGCTCTCATCGACTTACCTACAGCACTGGAATTCTCTTCTGTGTGTGGTGTTAACACTATTTTGGGGACCTGCAATGCCTTCTTCACAAGCTCAGACACAAAAATGAAGCTTAGGACTGTTTCAGACAGAACTCTGTGCAGGACAATGTAGCCCTTCACTGACAACAGTAAATCAAATTATAAATGTTCCTAAAAATTAGCAGTAACATCAGACTAGGCTGAATTTCTTCAGTTATCTGTGGGAGAATAAGTTTCTATAAATAAACTGAAGCATTGCAATATTTTTGATGAAGGAAGTTCAAAACAAAGCCAAATTGTCAAAACAGCCCCAAGCCTTTCAAAGCAACAAAACTCTTTTAGTCCAAACACATAAGCGTTTTCAGACATACTGTACTGGACAAAACAAGATTGTGTGGGAACGCACAGAGGGAAAGGCACTCGGCTCTCTGGGGCAGTGGGCACATGACCATGCACATGCATTTGCGTAGCACTTAGTATTAACAGATTGTTTATGGGGGCAAGGTACTAATAATTTTTCCTTTTCCATGAAAAAGAAACAAGATAGAGAGAAATCAGTACATTTGGGGGGGGGAGGTGTTAGTGGCCTAAGCAAGAAACAAGATCCAGGCAACTTTCTTTGCTTTCAAGGTTGCCATCCCATGGACTGTGGTATTTCTCCCTTAAAGCTGGAGGCAGCTAGACCTATTTTACACAAATCTGAACGAGCAATAAATATTTGAAAGTTGAAACATTCATTACAGACTCCTGATTCAAAACCTACTGAAACATGATTTTTATGCATTGCACAAGCCTGTTTGTGATATAGATTATCTGCCACTCAGTGTTGTGGCTATAAAGACAAAACATATTAAACCAAAAAACGTATTTACAACAGATTCCACTCTGCCATGACAAGGAACACTAAGTGCTGTCACTTGCTTCAGCATCTCTTCCATAATGATCTACCCTCTTGTTCATAGCACTTATACAGTTCTAGGTGGAGACGAGGAAGCATCCTGATCTTTCCAAGAACAACTCTCCGAGCAATCATCTTAGGCAGTTCCAGTTATCTAACTCTCCTCTGGCAGCAAGGGGCCTCCTAGTACCTCTGTGCGTGGCCAAGGTGGGAATGGGGAAGACAGGAACGGTAAAGGATGTAAAATATCTAATATCAGCTGGACACCTCAGGACTTGGACCTTGTGGCCCCAAAGGCTAGAGATGGGGCTAAGCACCTCTTCAAGGAGGTGTCCCATGGGTAGCTACACTCACCAGGTACAAAGCCTGTAACAGCAGCAAAAGCTGTTAAAAATTGGATACTTGGCAGTCCTCTTCATTGCTGTCTGAGTCTGCTGTCTGAGGGACTGTAATGGAGAAGTGTCTTGAAATACAGAAGTGTTAAGTATGATTATTATTGACATAAGCAATGAATACTACTAGAAGTTCATAGCGCTGAGTTGATTTCTAAGCCACCTCGTGCAGGTTTCTAGCAATGCTAAAGGGGGAGAACTCCCCCTAAGCGCTTTGAAAGCCAGTGAAACTCCAGGCAAGCTGAGCTGCCTGGGCTCGGCACAACAGGTCAGTCAGCCAAACTCTCATCCAGGCAGGGATTAACCACAGAGGTAAAGGAGAGAAATTGTTTAACAGGAGGAAAGGGAAGGACAGTAATGGGGAAATGGTGAGTTAGTATTAAATGTAACCTATAAACAACAGGTGGAAAATATGTCCAAACATAGAATATGCTTCAGGTGCAACAGCTCTAAGTTAAAATTCTGCTCTAATTTAACACACTTTCTGCCCTTAATACTGAAAAATTCTGTTTTCTCTGTCATCTTTGACACGGGCACAGGCACCTACCAAGTTCCTGCTCTTTCCTGAGTTTGATATACACTAGCAAACGAGACCTCTGCCTGGCCCTGACCCTCCCACACACAAACAGACACAAATGGTGGAAAGTCTTTACAGCTGAGGACTTGAATAAACCTTTCTGGGATGTGTCTGCTATGAAAGTGACGTTGGGGAGAGGAGTGCACAGCTCTTTCACTGCAGCTGCACTGAAAGCAATTTTTAAAGACCCAAAGTATGCACTTACTATGTTCATAGGATTCATGCATTTGGATAACAGAGGAAATCCTATAGGAACATACAGATTATACTCACTAACAATCATTCAGAGATCTTATGTGCTCTCTGTTAAATCTGAATTTCACTCAGACTGCTGTGGGACCATTATGAGAAAGATGTGTAAAATGACCTGATACAAAGCTTGAGACACAGGTGAAATAATGCAAAGGAAAGAACCTAACATGCTCCCTGGTCTTAATGGCTGCTTGAAAAATTACTTTAACTGGGCCCATATTTTTGTGTATTTCCAGGGGAATTTGTACACCTTCATTTTATGTAGCACAAGTTTGTCATTGATTGGCCCAAAAATTTAGATAGAAAGCCTTACATACTTCTGAACAATTCAGTAATTCAGCAATCAGTCAGTTAGGCATTCATCAGCCTCAGCTGGCATAAATTGTGGCATTATCTAAAATTCATCTGTCTTTATTATACCCTGCTACAGAGGAAACAAGAAATCTAAGTGTACCCATCCAACAAACAGCAGCTTCATCCTACAAAAGGGAGAGATAATTTACTGAAAAATCAACAAAGGGGAAAAGAGCTGAGCAGAGAAGCTGGATTGCATGGACAGGGAGAGCGAGCCTTTCATTTCAGCACTGCTCATTAACATTATATAGAAAACAGGGTTGCAGGATTTCAACACGTATCTGCCTCTTTTGGGACTCATAATGCAACCAGCAACATAATTTCTGGTTAAATACAGCTCTCACTTGTTTACTCTTAAATAAGAGGACGTGTACACAGGGTTTGGAGGTGCTGTCAGGTAGTGGTAAAGCAGTAATTGTGCAGATTCTAGGAAAAGATACACATAGTCTTCCTTCTTTATCAGCGTACTTTCATTCCTATGTGACTAGCAGGGAATTATGGCATAGACTGCAACACTGGGCACTGCACGTGATATTACAACAAAGGAAATGTGAAATAAAATCAGCAGTCAAAGCTGTCTTGTAAGTCTTGGCTTTCAGAGGGTTCATCCCACCACAGAAGTGTGGAGGAATTGTATTTTTTCCAGGGACTATGTTTTATTTATCTAAATAGTGCTGCATTGCAATAATACCCTGTGCTTGTGAGCTCCAGAGATTGAAGCCCTTAGAGAGATGGATTTATAATACAAGCCTCCACCCCAGGAGGATGAAAGAGTTGTGCAGCTCTGGGTTTCATTACCCTTTGGCACCTCTACTCAGGCTGTGGCCATGGGGGACCAGAGAGGGAGAGCTATTCTGAGGAGACAGTTTTGAGATTAAATATCTCTATTTCATGACACAGAAAGCTTCAGAGAGAATGAACTCATATTTCCCAAACCTCTGTGTGGGACTCACTTTCCAGAGGGGAACCTTGCTCTCAGTGCCCCAGGCGCAAGCCATGAAAGACAACCTGTAGGCACCGGGAACTACCACAAGCCAAGTGGCCACTGTGGGCCTGTGGGTCAGGTTCACCCCAAGAGGTGCCTCCAGCCAACCCACCTGCTGGGGCACAAGGGACATGGACATGTGAAATACAGCTGCATGCAGCTGTACAGAGCTCAGTGCTTAGAGATGCAAACTGCAGCTACTCCACCTCTGTGCTCCAGCTGTGCTCCACTAATGGTGAAACCTTGGGGCTTGCTGCAATGCATCCCAAACTGGCACCTGTCCCCAACAGACTCAGCCACCCTGTGTAAAGAAAAGGTAACCTTGTTCCCCACCACCCTTCTGAAACATGCACACAACTAAAATTATAGTGATTCATAGTGATTATAGTGATTAAATTATCGTGATGTGGTTTAACCTAACTTGTGTTGTAACTGGAACAGGGTCACAAAACATCCTTACTTTGTCAGCCAGAGGGGAGCTAAGTAATGCAGGTTAAAATGTGTGGTTATCAGAGGGACTAGGATGGTTCTCACCTCAACCTTGGCTCCTTCTGCCTCATTTCTGTGACATCCTGTAGGTAGATCATGCATTCATAAATTGGTGACAATCTTTTTTGATCACAATACTGCAAAGTTGGGCTTATGCTTATTCATGCAGAGTTTCGCACTCCTCAGGGGAGAGAATATGTGTAAACTAAACTGGCCACACAGCGATTCCCAAACCATCAAACAGTAAGCACAGGGACAAAAATATGTAAAAAGCTCCAATGCCAAAGAGCAATGTTTGGGGATTATCCTGAGGGTCTCAGCTGAAAAATGACACTTGTGCCTGGTTCCAGACAGGAACACAGCTGGGAGCCCTCACCAGGTAATCCTTCCCAAGAGCCACAAAACAAAAAACCTTAGCATCTTCTAGAAAATTAAGAGAGAGAAACTGATAACCTGTCCTCCTGGCTTATGTCTTACTCCACAATTAGCAGGCAGCTCAGTCTTGTCTACCACTTGCAAGCATGAAAGGGTTAAGACAAACCTTGCACAAACTTTGCTGCGAGCTGAGCTCACAGCCTCCCTCCCTTCCCTCCTTGCCTGCAGCTGAGCTGCAGCAGCATCGGAGCACTACCGATCCTCTCCACTCTAACTGTTGCCTACCGCTGCCGAAGGAGGGGACTGGCTGTTTCCATCCAAGCAGTGAAGCTCATGAAGAGAAGGCTCCTTGCCCCCTGTTCCTACTGCCTGCGAAGGAAGGGCATCACCTGTGATGCCGCTCAGTTAGACTGTCAGTTGGCATCTCAAGACTGGGAATAAAAGCCATCCCTGTCAGCGAACCATGTGAACGCAAGAGCAGAGGAGAAGAAAGTACACTTGGCATGTCTGTTGCTGAAAAGACAGTAAGACAGCAAATCTTTTCCGCACAAATCTCATTACCTGGAAGGAGATGTTCCTAGATAAATCACCAGCAAGCTTGTGGTCTGAAACAGCTGCTCTAGTGCCTAGTCCCAACACGCCTGCCTGCTCTGCAAGGTAACTATGCTTTATTCTGTTCTCTTACTATGCACTACCAAAGCTGAGACACTGACATACTATCTTGCACTTCAGCATGAGAACAAAAAATACTGTCTGCCACTGAAAGAAGAAACATCCCCCCTTTCCTCTCCCTCAGATCCTCCCTGGAGAAAATGTAAGCCATGGACAGAATTGATACTTTAATGCTTTGTTTGCATTTCTTCAATGCTGATTTTTTTCTCTAAAGATCACCTAGACAGAATACACCTGGTATTGTCTGTGTTCAAAACTGAACCTTTCTCTGCTTGCCAGACGGTTCAGCACAGTTTAAATTAACAGCCTTGGAGAAGCCACACAAGTAATTGTTCTATTTTGTCCCAATTACCTCTTTGTAGTAGTTTTAGTATCAGGTGGAAAAGCAAAAGAGAACTCAGAAGAGTTGCCTTGACTTTCAGAGATGCCTTGCTGGCAAGTGGCACTTAAACCAAATATGGGAGTAAAAGGAAGGGAGAAGGCAAAATAAGACATTTACTGCAGTTGCAAGATCAATTTGTAGTGTCTGTCTGCACTATTTTGGGGAAAATCTTTCTCTCTACTCCTCTGTCACCTACAAAGGTGCAGAGTAGGGCCATGCAGGTTTCATAAAAACTCCCCAAACACTCATAGGTGCAGTGGGAGGATGGTAATTTCAGTACCCATGAAGTTTTGGCTCATGAATTTCCTCAGTGACACACTCTGAGAAGAAACCTTTCTGTTGTTTTGTATAAGGCTTCTATTTTCATTACTGACTTTTATTAAATGAAATGTGTTGGGTTTGATTTTTTTGAATCCTTGCTGAAAAACGACCACAGACTGATTAAAAAAGAAGCGTCTGCTTGGAATCAATCTGTACCCACTGAGCATCGGTGAACACTAATGGTGCTTGGCACCTCTCAGAAATGGGAGTATTGTCCAGACAGAAAAGAATGACTGAGCCTTAATAAACAATTTAGATCACAGGGAATGTGGGGCTCTAGTTAAGTTGCTCTGCTCCATAACAAACTTCTACTTGGTATCTCTGTCTGTGGACTTGAGGGCTTCTCAGGGTAACCAGTGACATTTTGCCTCCTATAATCAGAGTCATAAAAAGTTATAATGCTGACCTGCTTTATACAGTTTTTTCAGAATCTTTCTGTACCACATATTTTCACATGACCTTGGTCCCTACAGTCTTCAAGCTTCTATTCCTTAAAGGGGAGTGTGCAAAGCTCAGTGTACTAATATTAAAAAATGTGGTCAGTGAGATAATTGGTAGATTGAAAAGCAAAAATCTTTGGAGTTGCCTGGAGCTACTGAATTATTTCTGGCTCATGTCTGGTAAAGATGTAGTTACCTTGAGAAAAGAAGATAGTCTTAATAGTTGATTGCTCCTGACAATTCTATAGTTAAGACTTAAAAAGCAAGCTGTGACAACTCCCCATTGCTAATACTTTTTACTATTAATCTGCTCCTTTTATCAATAAATGCCCAGCTGAACTTTGTTAACTCAATGTCTTGGTTTGTAGCTAATTATTGAACTTCACACTAATGTCCTTAGCATTCTGCAGTCTAATTTTATGAAGTATGTAAAGCCATTAGGCTCTCTGCTCCCTATGGAGAGAAACTAGCTCTGACTTTTGCTCTCAGTAAGACAGCAGATGATATGGGCAAAGACATTGTTCTGTGCTTCAACTCACACAAGTGCCAGATTTCAGACCGATTGCACTTAATTATCAACAGAGAAATCATACTGTAAAAACTGACTTTTAATATGGCCAGTAGCCTTCACACTCCTTATTTCCCACCTTCTGTATAACGTAAGAATATTCTTCATGGGGGAAGAATTTCCATTTATACATTTGAAATGTGAAAATCACAGAGTTACTGCCCTATAATGGAAAGCAAAAGTGCCTGGCTGCACCAGAACCTTCACTTTCACATCCCATGCTGCTGCATCAGCACCAAATCTGCTGGCAGAATAACTGTCTCCAAAGGGATTGGGTCAGGCCCTGGAAAAATACTGAGCAGCCCTTTTCTACCATGCTTGCCCGCACCCTCCTACACCAAGCCCAGCACAGAATCCACTGCCCACGCAGGGACTGCAGAAGTCAAATCCCCTGGCAATTTTTTCAGTCAGCAATTTGGCCCAGCTTAGCTAGCCTATTACTAAGCAGGATCTGCTCCAATATTCCCTAAACTGGATCGCTGTTATCCTGAATGCTTTGATACTGAAGAAGGTTTTGCAGGAGCTGGTAGGTAATGTGTAGACAATCCCCAGCATCCCTTCTCCAAAAACTCCACATATCGGATGTTTTCCTGTCAGGTGAGCCAAAGTACGTCTGTCTTGCTTTTAATGAAAGCCTGAATATCAGCTCCTTGATGACCCAGGCCTCCAGATTTCAACCACCTCTCTCTGAAGAACAGCAAGGTGTTGTTTCCACTGGTGAACAGGGAGAACATAACCAAAGATTGTCAATAAAACAGCTACGTTTTACAAACTGAAGGCCTGTGACTGTCAAAATGTTTTGCAGTAATATGTCTTTTAGGTGAAATCTTTATCTAAAAGCATCAGAGTTTTTATCATTTTGACTTAATGTTTCATTTTAATCTGACTGCCATAGTATATTACCATATTAATATTACTCTATTTACATCTCATGTAGGTGTATATGTAGTGAACATAATAAATGACATCACTTTGTTTCAGTGCTAAACCCAAAATTCTAGTCTTATCAAAGCAGAACATGATGGTTTTGGATGCACCATTTTCAGTGAAATTTTCGCTTTTACATATTCTGTTTCCATCTGGAAGAATCAAAAATGCTAAAACGTTAAGATACCCCCTTTTTCTAGAAATTTCTGCTCCCAGGAGGGGAGTGAAGTGACACTATCCTGCACTGAGTTGCCCCAGTGGGACAAGTAGGGCTCTGGATGCCTGCCAGGTTCATCCTGCCTCAGAAACAGAGGGTCTTGATAAACAATAAATGAGAGACACATGGTGGAAGATGCTGCCTAGATTCATATCTTCCCTTCCTCTGTGACATCTAATTCCATAGACTGTGGGTCTTTCTCTTACCCAGAAGTAAGTAGTGAATGTTAACAGAGGACATCTTAACAATTGGATTTGCACGGTCTTTCTCTATCAAGGTGTCTCGCAGGAGCGTGACAAGGATTTTCTTATCTATTTGTTCTAAAGATACCTCATATAGGCTAGGCTATTTTGGTACCTGGTTTCATTTCTCTGTCTTTCTCTCTCCCTCTCTCATTTTTTTCCTTTTAGAAAGCCAATTTTTTGACTGTTCCTAATGAGAAACTCAAAACTCCATACTTCTTAAGCAAGTATTGATAACCCTTGATTAGGAGAGAAGAGATTCCCTGAGCAGTCTGACAAAACAGAAAACAACCTTCCCCAGCTTACACAAGGATAAACCACCTGCTGTGGGAGAAGCTGGCAGAAAGCTGACTCAGTTTGTTTGGAAAATAACACTTGCAGAGACCAAAGCTGTGCAAACCTTTGCAGCTCAGTTTGAGAGAAGGACCAAAGCTTTTCACCTACCAAAGGAGATGACCTACCAAAAGAAGGACCAAAGCATTCTCAGGACAAAATAAAAGCCAGATGGCAGTGTAAAACGCAAGTCTAATACTTGTTGTCATTCTAATAGCAACTTGCAAAATGTTTTGCAAAGGCCTGTCCCTTGCAGTCTGCTTAAATGTGTAAACCAGCAGCCTTGAGACCAAGAGGATGGCACATTTCTTGCTGAAGCCATTGTGCCACCTGTCCTAAGTTTTCCCTCTTGACCTCCTCTGTAAGTCCAGTGAGGGAAGACAGGATATCTGAGGGTAAATTGGGAAAATGGACCAAAGCTGACAGAGAGAAATGACTGAGATTTATTTCAAATTCCGTGGAAACCTGACTGGTCGTGTCCACTTTCCAACTCTGGCTACAGAAGTAGACACAACAGCAGATAAATATTCCAGCCTCTACGTGTATGTGGGATTGTTCCTAACACTACTGGCTATCCTTCTCATATTACTTTTCTCCATGCTCTTGCGCCTGAAGCATGTTATTTCCCCAATCACCACATCTCCAGAGAGCACTGAGAATGTCCAGCAGTTCACAGATGTGGAAATGCACAGCAGGATTCCTACCACTTAGAGACCCCAAAGCAAAGAGGCCTCTGTGCTTGTGAAACATGTTTTGTTCAGCCAAATGGTGGTGGAAAGAACATCGGCCTGCCTATCAAGCCCTACAACTTATTGCACAACCATCAACAGCAGCACAGAGCATATGGAGAGTGTCACGAAACTCGGACTGAGTGGTTGGGACTCACTGGCTGCTGACACTACAGGCAACGTGTGCAACACTCTCAAGAAAATTTACATTACAGAAACCTACTGCCGTCAGGAAAGACTCATATCCCTTTAAGAGCCCTTGCAGAAAGTGGTAAAAGCTACAATAATGACAGCAAAAAACCCAAAGAGACACATAGCAGAATGTGTCCTGGAGCCTGTATTTGCTGATCTATCTCTGTGCCCTTAAATTCTTTGCTTGTAAAAAGAGTTGAATCAACAAAGTAAACTGGCTTAAGTGGAAAGAGCCCACAGGGTACATGCAGAAATTATCAGTGGTTTGGAAATTCTCAGGCATTTCTCTAATTCAAGAAGGAAAACCTTAAACTGCTTTTTTTCCCACTTGAATGGCAGATTTACACAATGGAGTTTCAGAAGTATACAAATGTTTCATCATCTGCTGAAACTATGAGTTTCTGACATTAAAAACCCTACAGTAGATAGTTGCATTCCAGATATCACAAAGAGACAGAACTTTTAACAGAGGAAAGAAAATAAAGATAAAATTTAACAAAGGCTTAAAATTTTAAAAAAGCATCAGCAGGAAATGAGCAGCAGGAGAGAAAAAATGTTAAAAGACACTCTACCTCTCTTCCTTTATTCTCCATTACATTAACTGAGCTGCATATAAACATATTAATGCCTTTCAGCCTTCCCAGTACTATTCAGTAACTAAAATGCAGTTTAAAGTCTGTGAGGACATTGTTCTCCCTAGAGATTCAAATTCATAATAAAATTTCCTCTCGTATCCATGTTGGGTTTTCTTTCTCAAAGACAGACCAGTTCTTCCAAAGCTTTTTCATTTGTTTTCCTCCAAAGAAAGTTGAAGAAATGCCAGGGCCTGGCACTGCAATAATGAATAGTGTGAACAGCTCTGGACATAGACTAGTAGGGAACATGCAGATGGAAAGTAAACTCACTGAGCACTAGAAGATAGGAGTCGATTCAAATATCTTGGTGGATCATTTGGAATTTAAATTTATGAAACAACAATCTGACCCAATCCTCTTACCTCCGAATGATGTACAGAGATAGACTTTGCTTCTGTGGATGGGAAAGATGGAATTAAATATGGTATATCACTTCTGGGAGAGCCACTGCCTCTTACAGAAAAACCTTGAGCGAGATTGTTTCATCTACATCTCTAAAGGGCACGAATTTTACCAAGCTTACCTTCTTTATTACAGCCTAATTCTAGCTTAGTGATAAAATCCCCTAGTGCTTTACACATTTATATACATGTATTTGCCAATTCTCTCTCCAAGGGCTTGGAAAGTGTAAACTCCCTATACAAAACGTGCTAAAATTAGAAAAGACACTGACTCCATGCACTTGTGATAGTAACAAGAAACTGCTCCTCAAATGCTTTGCGAACAACAAGTCTGTATATGGGTGAGCTGTTTGGACTAGCAATATGGCTTTTACAGGTGACTGTGGTGGTGGTGGGGAGCAGAATGATAAGTCATGTCCATACTGGATACAGTTGGTCCATGGGCAGGTCTAGTGTTTTCCTTATTGATGTATTTAGTACAAAGCTATTTAAAAATTCCCCCCTTATATTGAATAACACCTTTTATACTCCATTAACCCCCACATAAGCAGGTTTAACCTGTGAAATAGCACAGTGACTGTCACAGCAAACAATACACTCTCAGCAATGCCTTCCCATGCCATGCTTGGCTGAGTTTATCTCAAAAAGAAGGCAGAAGACACGTTGCCCTCAAGCTTTCTACCGTGGGGACAAGGCACAGATACCACCAGGCAGGATGGTGGCTTCACACCCCATCTAAAGATTGGCTCCTCAGGGAGTGCTACTCTCAGTACTGCACAAGAGCCCAAATTCTGTATGACGATTTGGGCAGTAGTCCAACTAAGACAGACGGCTACTGAGTTCATCAATTACATTTAAATTTAGCAAAAATCTATGCAGATCAAATTGGCTTGGTGTGTTTCATTCGTTCAGCCATCATGAAGCAGACTAGCCCAGGCTCAACATCTGGCTTGCCCCATACGGCCTCCCAATTTTCTTGATGTGCCATTCGAAAGCTACAGCTTACGTAGACCATAAATGTTCTAACATACTAAATCAGCAACTAAACCACATTAGCCTTCCAGCACAACTATCTGTGGAAAAGCCTTATTTCCAAGACACTGCAGGACAGATTCAAATATTGACATAAAATATCAAACCTACTAATGGAAAAAGACAGTATCAAAATCTGAGTTGGGATCCAAATTCTTATTGCTCTAATCTCAGCTGAAAAGCTCGCCAGAGGTAGGTGTCAAGACTCTGTTTCTTTCCTTCATACTATAGTGTGTTAATTCAGAAGAGTCTCACAACCTTTTAAAATTTATTCCATAAATATACTGTAAATAAGAGCAATCACTTTATATATCATTATATTATATCACATTATAACTTTGGGCAGACCGTGTATTTCTATATAATACTGCTGAGGAAGGCAGCCCTATCATCTAACACAAAAATAGCAAGTTTTCCTTTCTAAAGCTTTGTTTCACACAAAGTATCTGTCCCGCTTGATACATATACAGTCCCAGAGGCAATTAAGTACCTCACCTGTCTGTACAATGACAGCAAGTTTTAAAGCCTTTCTCATTGAGAAATAGAAGAATGCTTTTTGCCCCTTTTCATTCTCATTTGTAATGTCCAAGACCTGATGGTTCTGAGAAAAGAGACTGTTGGGATGCATTGACCTGTGTTTGCTGAGTGGGCTTTAGTGGACTTGGGCATTCTTTGGCTATAAAGAGTGGTTATTGGAACTTTTGCATGGATTTGATGGATCTTGGAGAACTGCAGGTGTCAGATCCACACCCTTCCCCTCCAGCAGCCTGTTTCCTTCCCACTTGCCCGTCTGCTACAGAAAATTGTGGTTTTTTACAAAAATAAAGAGACATGCTACTATCAGTGGTGAGTCACTGACTGCTCTGTACTACTCCATGTATGGATCTGAAAGACCAGCTCATATGCAGAAATAGGCTCAAGTGGTGCCGCTCATTTCAAATTAATTGTTGGCCCCAGGAGGCATCTGTGTAAGAAGACTTCATACCAGTCTGTGTGACTACCACTTGAACCAGGAGAGTTTGCTACCATCTTTACTCTCATCTTAAACACTGGAAACAAATATGACTATTTAGTAAATTCATCACCTCCTCCATTCCCTACTTGCGGGGGAAGACAGCCACCTGTTGTTCTGAAAGAGCAGCAAAACGACTACACGTGTCCATTCCTTGTGGGTGGGACTGTGAGGTCAGAGTAAGCCTACAGCCATCAGGAAACCACCATCGCTCCCAAATCTCCCAGGGTGTTTGGTCTAGGAGGTGTCAGGACCTGAGTGTGGTGTAACTCACCAAACCATACATATTCTACAGGATTTATGCTTGGGTAATCTCGTCCACATGATTTCCACTCACATCTACAGATTTTCTGTATTAACAAACCCTTAAGTATTGAGCATAAAGGGATGATATGTAGAATATGTTCTTTCTTTATGTCAGAATATATAAACATAAATGTATATTTTCATATCCTCACAGGACTGCAGAGAAGAGCATAATTTTGCAAACAGCATTAACTCAGCAGAGGATCAACCTTGAGCTCCCAAAGGACCTTTTTTGATTTTACTTGAAAAAGAAATAAAACACGTTTGAAAGCAAAAAAATATGTGAAGTCACACATCCATTTAACTGTCAGCATTAATGAAAACTTTCTTGTATGCCTTGTCTTCGCTAGGAAATAATGTCCTTACCCTGCAGTTACTAACGTGGTAACTGCTTACGAGGTAACATCCTAGTGCAGATCGACAGCTGTGGCTTTAAAGCAGTTTAGCAGATTAGGAAAGGTGCAGACAACTCCTCCTGCCATTTACCCTCTGCTGATAGTAAATGCCACAAATCAACTTATTTGCTACAGATTAGGTAGCAAGTTAGGCAAGGTTGTTGGAATGATTGTATTTTTTTTCAAATACGATATATCTCTGTGGTGTGTCTATACTTCAGTGTAATTCTGGTATGCACAGAAAGCTTGTTCACAGTTCTGTTTATTCATCTACCCTGCAAAAAACACGCAATCTTACAATGACACGCATGACTAAAAATTCAGACGCAGATATATCTGAAAAGGGGAAAAATCCAAAATAGTATTTTCTTGGTACACAAGCTGTGAACTTAGTTGTTGCCATTTTGATAGAAAAATTAACCTAGAGATGGTGAAATCTGCTTGGTAGATGCAGTGGGCTTAAAAAAGACTACACAGAATGTTAAAAAGTACCCAAACACATAATTCTATAAAAAAATGCTAAAGCTACAAGAGAAGATTTAAGACTACATCCTTGAGGATTAGTAAAGATGATATTTTCAGTTTCTGCTCCTGACACAGATTTCACATTTGTTCACAAGAGGAACTGCATGTTATACATTCCATCTACCAAAAGCCTAGCCCATAAAGCTCTCTGAGATCTTAATCCTCAGGCTTTTACAGAAGGTCGTGAAGTTCCAGCACAAATAAGAGCAGTCTTCAGTTCCTGATGTTCATTCTGTGGGTACAGACATCAAAACAAAGCCTGAAAAATCACAGTGATAAGCTGGTTCCTTGCACACTTGCTCTCTAGAATGCAGTGTATTAAAATTTCCTCTTCAGTCCTTTCATAAGAGAGAACCTAGTTTCATCTAGGACAGATGATGTTATGTGTGAAAAATAATCCTAAACTGAACTTGAATTTTGATGGATTGGATTTGATTTTTCAGAGGTACTCTAGGATTTCTTCAGCTGAAGGCAAAAAGAAGTTGTCCAGCTCTAGGCAATGCTAAGTTGTGAAAGCAAATCTGGATACAAGAGGGCAAGGTCTGTCCAATTCATATGTAATTAATAAATAACCCACTCCCTGTACTCCCACCTTAAATTCATATCTGTGTAAACTTGTCAACTGGGAAACAAATGATGAATAATTGATGACTTTCTCCTCCTTTTCTTCTCCTCTAGATTTATTAACCCATTTTCAAAGTATAATTCGATCAAGATAATAGCCACAGACTTCCAAAACTGACTCTCTCTGCATTAATTCTGTCTTCATGGTCATAGTCCTACTCTTACAGTCCCATTTAATAGCAACCAATTAAAATACAACAACAGGCACCTGCAAGTCAAATGAGAGTTCAGCAACATTATTTGGTACTTGCAATCTGTTCTCTGCAAGCAAGAAATTTATCTTATTTAATCTGGGCTGTTGTGCTGAAGCTAGTTCCTCTTCAAGTCCTGAAACACTTGCACCACAGTAGCTACTGGATGATGTTTACTCATGTAGTTTTATGAAAAAACACATACTTAGCAGCAATACTGGAGGAGGAAGTAGCACCTATCTGTGAGCAAACATTAGGTGGACACGCTCTTCTTTCAAACGCAAGGAAGATTCAGAAGGAAACTTGGCTTGTGCTACCCTTTGAACTGTGTGGGCAAGGTGCTGAATTGGGGCACTCTTTACAGGACAACACAAAACCATGAGCTGAATTTGAGTGTATTACAGGCTTTGGCATCCCCCAGCACCTTCCTACTATTCTTTCCATTTCCCTTAAACATATCATAATCCTGTCTTTGGCCCAGAACTCACGAGTGGGTGTTTCCAGTGCTGTGGTGCACAGAGCAGCTGAGGGTGGATTTTTTAAGGCTATGTAAGCCTGTATTACTATCTTGAAAGACACAAACCAGGATGCCACCTGCTGAAGCAAAATTTACTAGGAAGATCTGCCCTTTACTCCTTATACCTTAGCAATCCCAATTCAAACTGATGTTCATAGCAGTTAACGTGCAGCATTTTTTATAATGTTATTCCATAATCCTTAGGTTACTAGGAACCTGTCCAAATAGCTGTCTATGGCATGACTAGCAGCACGTAATGCCCCAGGAAGCTCACATTTGGGCCTGTGTGAAGTTGCTGCAATACACTCATTGCCAAATCTTACAGCTTGTCACTACAGAATCAAACAGATGTGGGTTTGCTGTTCACAAATTTTTCATGCTTCCACAGCTTGAAAAAGCCCTTCTACAGCCCTTTCGGCACTGACTCCGTCAGCATGTGGAGTCCAGGTGATAACATCACACTGTTTTGCCTTTACTTCATGTTGGCACCTAGTGGGGAAGAAATGTGACTTGCTGTTGTTGAACGCATTCAACAAAACAGAGGAAAAGAGAAGAGCATTCTGAACACACTTATTTTTGGCTAATATGCTATGTTACACCCTGAATTTCAAAGCTGCTTATTGTTATAGAGCATAACCAACACTGAAAGGGACAGCTAACAGATAACTACAGCATGGCAACATTCTCCATATGCACATCTGCAAGCTACTCGGAAAGAAGAAGCCACTGGGATCAGGATGCTGAGGCTGCTCTTCCTTTGTTTGACTTTTGATTGTAACTATCCGTCAATTCACTACCAAACACACCATTGCCTCACTGTCCGGCTTACCTCCACACTCAGACTGTTCATCACCAGCTCAGCTGGCATGAGGCTGAATAATAACTTGCTGCAAAGCAATTTGGGAAAGATATGCTGACAGACTGAGTTATACTTAGCCTGTGTGAGATTTTGTTCTATTTAAACTTTTACAAGGAACATTGCCTGGCTTAGAATTCTTAAAACATCTCCTAATGGATAGTGCTTTAATGGGAATTCAGTGTCTTCAGTGCCCACGCCGGACAACAGCAATAACAAAGAGACTAGAAAGAGCTTATCATGCTTTGAGGTACTGGGATGGACCAGATGACATCTTGAAGGCCTTTCTCTGAAAAGCTGCCTTCCATACCCATGAGGAGGTCACAGTTCAGACATAATGCTGGTAGACAACACTTTTAAATTTGCTATCACGCCTGCCACTTAAAGGCAAAGGCTCAAATAAGCCTTTACATTTTATGAATACTGATTAGTTCAGCATCATTGCCTCTTTTTTTCTCCTGCTGAGGAAACCTGAGATCACAGGAATTACTCACACCTCAAGAGCAGGGGAGAGATAAGATACTCACAATTAAAACTTTAGGTCAGAGTGTCCAGTTTATGCAGGCACCAAGTATCCATGACACAGATAATAGTAATCCATACAAGAAGCATGCAAGGCAAAGGAAGGTCTGCTGTGGGTAGATGTGTGACTGTAGTTTTCTCCTACTGTATGCTTTACTCATGATCCAGCTCTGAATCCAAGAGCAGGCAGTAAATCACAGGAATGAATCACAGCAGAGTGCTAGGGATGTTCATACAAAGTAAAAAGACAGATCTGGAGACCAGTTGCACATCAGACAAAAAGGTAAAGAAAAACAGGACCTATAGGAGGAACAGATCAGAGCTTTCTCAGTGCATGCTTAATTTTGAACTCCAAAACAGGTGGATACTCACTCACAATAGTAAATATCCTATGGGAGAAAGGAAATGAAGAAGGAACCAAATCAATTAATAAAGCTCAAAACTCAACACCTTAACAAGAACTGGTTATTGAAGGTTGTTTGGTTTTTTTCGACAATAACAAATAACAGCCCACCATAAATTGAACAGTTCCAAGAAAAGGCTCACTAAGATGGAATTCAGGCTACTAGATGACAAGCTGTAATGTGCTTCCTTTCTAACAGGTTGGTCAAAGAGGCCAATAAAGTAGGGGACTAATCTTGTATGGAATACAGTAATAGTCAGAAGGGATTAACAGCTCCATCAGCAGGAGGTACCATACAGCACTATAGCTTCGTGCCAAGCTAAAATCACAATAGCTCGCAATGGCAAAATGGCATTAAAATATGATGTGGTTGTTTCTAAGGAACTTAGATTGGAAGAAAGGTGTTGTCTATGGGCTAGAACTGTCACATGCAATGACAATGTCAGTAACCCATTTAATTAGGAGAAGCTTATGCTATCATCACTCACAGATGCTAGCATCACTCACAGAACCACTACTTTCTCAAAGAAATCAAATGCTGCTGCGTCAGTCTCACAGGCAGAGACACTGGCAGAATCAATTGCTCTTTTACTGGTAGAGCTGATCTTTTTGGTCCAGTGCTTGGATTTTAAAAGCACTTGACATATCATTCACCACAATTAACTGCACAAACCTTCATATTTCTCCTCTACTTGGATAAAACAGACTCAGATCAGAGGGGAATGGATGGCGTGATTGTTCAGGCTGTCATTTCTTATTTCTTACTTTAGAGCAATGTGACCTCTCTCACAGCAGACTTTAAGAAACCAGCAATAACCAACCCAAATGAAAGAGTCAATGCTGCACTTTCAGCCAAAGACTTTGGAATGCAGACAGACTATGAGACTATTTTTAATAAGTATAACCTGCTTTGAAAAAGTCCTTTCAACAACACTGAGGTCAGGTACAGCAAATGCAGCTGAGCTGTACCCAGTTTGTCTCTGTGCATGTTCCATGTGCTTCTCCTATTACTTTTGCATATGTGTCAAACATTTAAGAAAGAATACAGGAAACTGATAGCAATAAATTATCTAAGTAATATCTTAACATTCTAAAATTTACATTCTCTTTGAATGTAACTTAAAGGTAAAATGAGGAGAAGCCAACCAGCTTTCCCTAGACTGTTACCACATGGTTTGACGTCAGCACTACAGAGGCAGGAAAACCTGTGAGTTGCTAGGTTTTGTCTGTTTTCTGGAGATTTTGTCTTTGAGGGTGCATAAATTCTCTCCATTGTTTCCTTTAAGGAAAGACAAACACAGCAAACAAACAGCTCCAGGGCCAGGAAGCAGTGAGAGCTGTTGTCCATCTCTCAGGTGATTAGATCCGTCTATACCAGGTTTTCACTTCCCAAGGTATCATCTTTCAGCAGTAATCATAATTTGGTTTTGTTTTTCTTAGTAAATCAATCTGTAAATAAATGCAACATGCAGTTGTCTTCTTGGGATGGCTGTTTATTCTTTCTTGTAAGTCTGAAAGATCATTCATTCAGTGTTATAAAATATGTGAGACCGTTCCATTAAATGAAAATAGAGTTCGGACTCAATTTCATCAGGCAGCTGGGAAGGCATGTTTTAGGGAATTTCAATGTTAAACACTGCCTCTTTATTTAATATTGCAGGTTTAAAACTCATAATACAACATTAGGCAAAATAATCTAATGCCTAGTGATACGTGTATGTGTGGTTATCTCATCCCTGAGTGACTGTAGCCTATTCTTTGTCACTCTCATCTACAACCATCCTCTATTGTGCTGAAGAAACCTTGCAGCTCTTCTCTCTGCTGACTTTTTTGCCATTCAGCAGTCTTATGAACAACCCTCAATAGAGCTTTGTAGATAAATGAATTATCTCAGGTTTGCAGAAATTCAGTCAAACTGATGTTGGAACTTGACCTGATGAACAGGACTGGGAGTGAGAAAGTCAGAGGTTTTTCCCTGTTCAATCACAGGCAACCCATTTCATGATATAAAATGCCTGGTGACAGAAAATACAATACTCGAAGCTAACTGCATGCCTGAGTAGTCTGGGTACCCATGCTAGTTTGGAGTGTCTCAGAACTTCTTAGAAATACAGTACAATTTGTTTTCAGCAATTTTCTCCCCAAGACTCTCTAGTCCAACATTATTCCTTAGGTATATGTCAATAAGTCTGTTAACTCTCAATTGACAGTAACACTTTTAGGCATAGATCAGTCATTATATTTAGTACAAGCCTAGATGAAGGACAAGAGGAGCATACACAAACCACTTGACATTCCCTCTTTGTCTCCCAGGGTAGTCCTTCTTTTTTCTGGGTTTGGGTTTTTGTTTTTTTTTTTTTTGTGGTACATGGCTGGCACAGGCTTTCTCTGGTTCTCTTTATCTATTGAGAAATGTATTATAATTAGAGTTCTTTAAGATTTTTAGCATTTCTAGAGGGAATTAATTCTTTACAGAAGAAGAATTTTCTCCATTGTGGGATTCATACCATAATTAGACAAAATGATGGGCTAAGTCCCAGTGGAAAAAATGCACTGTAATTGGTGTTCATTTTTGTTACATAAACCCATAGAGATCATGCTGATTCCTCCTATTGCAGCCACTTCTGAAGCACAGTGTTCAATTTAAAACTGTAGTATCATTATTATTTAGTACTCACAAGTATCCTCAAGACTTTATCCAGCTAAGAAGTCTGATGTGAACCTTCTTCCTCTGAGAAAAATAAAATGCCCCAAAGAAAATTTAAAATCAGTGGCATTTGCATTGCCTAGTCTCAGAAGCAACAGATTACAGCCAGCCATGCTTTGCCCCTTGTCCCTTGTTCAGGCATCCTTGAACTCAAGGATGTTCAAATTAGAAAAGAAACACTTGTCATGGCACAAATTCTATCTGTCAAAGTAAGGTGTCCAAAAGAATTTCTTCCAGTCTACACAGTACATAGGCTGAGAAAATAGCTGATTACAATGATAGAACAGAGGTACCAACCACAAAAGACAGATCTTATTGACCACAAGCAATATGTGGCCGCTCTTGTAGAAAATAAATAAAAATATTTAAATGAGTTTATTGCATCTAATAAATCATTAATGAGGATGGGTGTTATTAAGAATTAACCAAATATTTGTAATTAGTTTATAGATGAAAAATAGCAGTCTTACAAATTTTTGCTATTACCTTGCTGATTTCATAAATCCAGGATGCTCACAATTAAGCCAAGCAGTTACATTCACCTCAACTACAAATGTATTTTTATGGAGGAACAAAACAGTACTCTGTATATGCAATTCTTCTAGCTAATTAGCACCTTGGGGTAGGTTGTTCATAAACAGAAAACAGTAAGGGACCTGCAATATATCCCAGCAGTACCTTGTGTAATACCAGTCTCAGAATCAACAAAGATTTCACTTGAATCCTCACCACGTCACTGCCTCACAAAATAAAACATAAAATTCCAGGTTCAGAGAAACAAAAGGGAGTGATGTTGCCTATCATGACAGAAGTCTAAGGCCCTGGAGAAAAATGGGACACTGTCTCCTTCAGAACATGTTTCCTTTTGATCTTAGACAGGAATAATTTCTTCAATATCGAAGCTCATTACATTCAGAAAAATTAACTTATTTTACTAGTTATGGCAGAAGTGTCATCATATCAACTGTGGGTGCTGCCAGGCAATTATATCCCTTAAGTGATATACTTAAAAATCAGACAAACCAAAACCAAGGCCCTTCATTTGGACCGGTTTCTTTAACAATATATCACCATTTTAATCTGGCACAGTGACAAGAACAGTTCTTTGAAGTGTGCCGCTAACAGGAAACATTGGTACACAAAGCCTTATATAAATGAACAGTCACATTTAGTATCTGAACATCTCTTAGCTACAGCAGTGTTACTGGAGATGGAAGTACAGGTGGCCATGCATAAGTATGCTACAATGTGAAGCAAACAGGACTATTGTGAGCTCAGCAAGGTTTTCTCTAGGGACAAGATATTGTAAAACAGTCTTGTTTTGACATCCGTGCATGCAGCAGTAATGGCTCTCCCAAATGTAACACTGAGCTGTGCTGTAAAAGTAAGCCAGTTAAATTATACCTGGGATGAATCTGGTCCAATAGTTCTCAGCAAGCTCTAGCAAGATTATTTTAAACACATGAATGTTATCCTGGAATTATGATGCAAGAAATCCTGAGGGAAGATTCACAATTATATGTTGATATCTAAATAAGAGTATATATTTGTAAAACATACAGGCACACACACTCAAAATAGTTTTCCAGTTGTAAACATGACTATGTCTCTCTCTTACACGTCTCTCTGTATGCATGATTAGGACATTAAAAAATAAAAGCCACAATTTTCTATCTTCACGTTTTTGTGAAATTCACCACATAATATTAACCTTCTGGTTCGCCTCTGCATAAAATATTTCTAGCATTTCTGGTGGTAAAAAGAAGGCCGTAAACAGGAAATGTGTGCAAACATGTTTCTGATATTGATTCTTCCCAGTATGATTCACTGCTATATAAACACACAAACAAAAAAAATGGTGGCCCAGACAGAGCTCCCAAAGAATCTCCAAGCGGAGCTCAGTGGTTTTGGCAGGTATCTAGTGGCTACTTTGATCCCTGATGTCTAATGGAAACTAGACTGCCTGTAAATAAGAAGCTGACTATCATCTTATGAGTACAAACGAAAAGGAGAGATAAATGAATCATGACTCTGTCACTGCTATTAGCACCCCTACCGCTGTTGCAAAAGCTTGGAAATGATGTAGAGGTACAGCTCCTCTGAACAAGACTTGCTGGAAACAGGCAGGCTCAGTGCATGAAATATTTGATCTTTCAGGCCTTGTGCAGATCTGTGTTGGCTATCTCTGTTGATCAGCTGGGAAGTGAATCTCAGATGCCTTCACTATTTCACTTTGGTTTTGAGAGCCAGCTTGAGAAGAAAAAACAGGCATTGCAAATGTAAAGATGCTAATACTATGCTGACAAGATGAGCCAAAAGGAGCCTGCATGCTCGATTGCCTTTTGATCCCTTCGATGCAGTGCACGCGGGCAGCCCTCTACTGGCATGAACGCCACTGAGCATGTTTCTCCAACACCCATGCTCTTCTGTTTTCTTTTCAGGTGTAGTTAGAGTAGCTTTTCATTAATTGCAAGGTATATTCAGCCAGTCTACATACTTCCAAAATCCATTTACTTAATCGGTGGACTGACTTAGGTGTCCCTGAAAATCTCTGAAGAGCAGTTCAAAATGCCTACATAAACTACTGCTGCCGAGAGCCAGCTATTGGAAAACAATAGGCAAATAGAGGTGAAATTTAGACTGGGTTCATAGGTAACCCCCTTACCTATTTTTATGCTGAATGGTAGAGAGAGATATTTGTATGTACTTGTACAGTTGGGACTGGCTGAGAAAAGGGAGGAAATCTGCTCACTTGGAGCTCCTTCCTAAAAATCTAAAACTGTTGGTTTACTTGAGCATAATATTCTAATTTCTTTCCAAAATGCATATCAAAAAGAATAACTGAAACATGAAATCTGTCTCAGTGCATGTAAAAATGCATGCAAGGCCAACTCAGGATTTGATTACATGTGCACCAGAACAAGCTGCCTTCAGAGAACAAAGCTCAATTGATTTCAGGGAGTTTGATTTGCCTGGATGAAAATGAATTTTTAATAGATTTCATTGTCAGAGGGATTATGCAGGAATATGAAATGGCAGGGCATTCACACTGTGCATTGCTGTGGAGGAGTTTGCTGGTGGCTAGTAGGCAGGAATAGTGGTGTGTGTTTTCCACACAGCAAGGAGTAGTGCCAGGCTGTCACAGGCAGAGATTCCCTGGGGAGCTGAAGGCACCAGTTGCCAGGAGACATCACCATATCGAGCCTTCACAGCCAGGATAACCTTCCTTGTGACAGACCTCAGACTCCCTCCTACGTCTGCATACTGGCCCATTTTGCAACCTTTCTTCAAATTATTGCCTTTAAAATGTCCCAAATATCTCCAATACTTACTGGAAATTACCAGCTTTGAGAAATTTCATTTGACATGAAGCCTGTTTTCTGGTTCTAAAATGCAAGTATTTTACCCTTGACAGAAACCTAGCAGAGGCCTCAAGCACCAGTAAAGATCCAGTTCAACACCTGGTACAAATTAGTTGAGGATTGAAACACTGTATGTGGTATATCCCAGTGTAGAGGTGACCTCCTCTTCATGGGCAGGGCAAAGGCCAGCAGCACTTGACTTTCATAAATTAGTAAGCTTTGAACTTCCAGAAGTCAGGTCTCAAAGAATCATGACATTGTTCAAATACAAAGCAAAACAGGAGTACTAAAAAGATACATAGTTATAGATATACAATATTACTTATATGTTAGTCTTCAGGGCCTTAAGATTCAGTGAGTCATTTTCTCAGTGTTCTCTTCCGAAGCATAAGGCCTTAAAAATCATGATTATGTATTTCCAGAACCTGGGGCTTCAAATAGTGCAAAATTCAGAAAAATCCATAAGAGTTGTCAGATCACGGATACTCATTCTGGCTAAGCCACAGCCTCCCCCTCCACTTCAAATGTGAAATACTTAGTGGACACAGTTCCTCCCTGCTGCTTCAACACCTGCCTTCTGCTAGTCAGCTCTGAGGAAGAGGTGATCTAACATCCCCCTCGCTGTCTCCAGTCAGTTTGAGCCTTTGTGTATCTGTAGGCTCCTTGACAACCGCCACTGCCAAATAACAAGCACACAAAGAGACAATTCAAATGATGTAGAAATGTTGCAATGAAATACTTCAAAGTATACTATGTTCCTCTGTTCAAATTGTTCCTCTGTTGTTTTCCCAGACCAAGCATCTCTGAATCATGAATATTCATTCAAATAATATCATGAATCATGGTAATATGAAGGAATTATTCCCCCAAATATTCTCCATCTAATTTTCACAGTTCCCTACAGTAACAGAAATATCACCCTCATTGGTACAGCACTACATCTAAATGAGACAGGAAAAGGAAGTGAACATTTTTTCAGTTCAAATTTATATAATGCCAACTAGAAATAGAACTAAGACTATCTTTACTCATTTTGCACATTCATAAACATATAAAAAGTACTGAAACATAATGTAAATTCAGTGTGGAGAAGTCTAATTGCTCTCTTCTGCCCCGTGTCTTCCACTGTAGCATTAAACCATAAACCAAACTGAGAATCAATCTGTGCATAAAATACAAGGTAAAGGAAAGAGAGCATTGCATCTTTAAGTAGCTAGTCATTGGTTCCTTTTTTTCCTTTAAAGAAAATCAGACTTTGTAGGCTTACAGGTTTACCTGCCTTGCTTTTGGTATATATTTTTAAATGATTCATTATGATTCATTACTTGATACATTGTCTCCAGCCCATGCATTTCAGGGGTCATCAGATTTTTATGGTGACAGCTGTGACTTAGTCTTTAGACTTCAAGAGCAAACCAAGGGCAGTATGTAGTTTTCAGAAACCAAGATGTGAACCGACTAGTTTATTTTCATGCATTTTCTTACTCCTGAATAATATAATTATGGAGCTTTCAGGGCAAACTGTGGCAAGCTGAGCTGAATGCAAAGCGACAGTGCTCAAAACTGAGCCATCCAGAAATATTTCAAATAAAGGCTGAGGAAGGAGGAAGCACACATTATTTCTCACTTAATGAAAAAAACCATCTTGTACTCATGCCATTTTTCAGTTTCTTGCCCAGATGTTGTCATGGGAAGAAATATCAGAATATAAATTATGCCATGAAAAGCACAGATGGGAATAAGCTCTTACAAGAATGTATCTTCCATTTTAGACCTTTCCTAGCCTCTCTCTGGGGTCTTGGACTGCATTATGTCAGAGCGAGCATGTATTTCTTGCATGTCCCTGATAATACCATACACACATATCTTGGAGAGAAAAAAATGGCACCTCAAAGAGAGACTCTCCAGCCCAAGCAGGGACAGGTTCACACATGGTTTGTCCCAAAGGCAATGGGCACTTGACCACCTGAGCCACATGGGTCGAAGAATCTGATCGCAGCTACTAATGGCAATTAAGAGGTAGACATTGGTACCATTTCCCAGCATTTAAGCCAATCTAAATCCAAGGTGCCAGGATTCTGCCTCCTTCCTTGTGCTAGTAGTGGTGCTTACGCAACTCGGGGAACTAACTGCCAACAAATAATTTTCCTCTCAAATCAGGTCTCTGCATTGGATCACTGTGTAGTTGTATGAGTGTTTGTAGAAACACAGGGCAGGGGAAGCAATGCATGGCCAGAAACAAGGCATAATGCTAAGTCTGGATTACATGATCTTTAACTGCCTTAAAGCTGCAAGGGGTCAGCTCCAAGTGTCTCATTCTGCAAATGATCTGTAGTTCTTGCGGACTAGACTATAAGTGCTCATGGACAAAATTCTACTTATGCCCTATGCAACTTCTAATTAAAATAGCAGGTACAAATTAGCATGAGATTGACTCCTATAATGGATGGCTTTCCCTTTTCTTTTTAGTTTAAAATCACCCTAACAATCCTAATTTAATGTGCAAGTGGAATGTATCCTCCAGTGAAAACTCAATGCAAATTTAAGTCACTGCAATGTTACTTGTGAATTATTTTCTTTTCTAGTCCCTATAAAGCATGATGCTGGGAGTACAAACTCCAGAGGACAGTGACTTTCAGTGACACATTAAAAATACCATGCTGGAATCACACAGACCTGCTCCACACCACAAAAATCATTCCAGTGATTTCTGAATTCTCTCCATTCTAGAAAGCAAAAGAGCAAAATATGGTCCTGTAGAAGTGAAATTCAGCACTCATACAATAAAAAGCAAAAGAATCAAATGCAAAACCTGGTGTGCCATGATCCTGAACATATTGTATTTTAAAAATTGCTGGTTTAACCCTTATTTCAAACAAAACTGTATATAACGTCTTACACAAGGAGCATTAAAAGAGATTCAGTGTAAGGACTTCCTGTTGATAGATGATCACTCACTCCTGGACATTTTTGATTAAGAAAACTGAAAGATAGATTCCATTTGACACAGTAGTAACATTAGGTCTGTTTTTGCAACCTGTCAAGTATGGTCAGCTGTCCTTGAAACTTGAAGTACTGTGCTGTTACACAGTCAGGCCTTCTACACTTTGGAAAAAGAGCAGTATGCTTTCCTCTCTTTGAGCAGCCCATCAATCATACAGAAATCAGCCCAAACCTCTTCTTAAGACTAAGAACTAAGTCTTAGACTAAGACTAAGAGGTCAGTGAATCTGTTTTTTCTTGTGCTGCATGCACGTCACCTAACATGTCATTCACCCAAAATGCCAAACATTTTATTTAACGTGTGAATACCCTAATCAATGACAAGAATAATTAAGCAGTTTAGAAAATACCACTAAATAGGTGTCCATTGACTGGAATAATGTCATTTTTCTTTATGCAAACATTAATAATAAGAGCAAACCTAGATACAGGAATTTAACTCACTGGGCTATGCAGACTGTACTGCAGTTCCTCTCTCCCTTGAGGGTTAGGAAGACAAGTATTATTAAAAGTGTCTTCATTTTTCTAAACACACATTTTACTCTGCTGACATTTGAGGGAGCAGACAGTGCAACTATGAACAAGCTGCTGCTCATGCATGGAATATTTTCTTGAGAGTGCCTTACTTTATAGGAACTTTAAGTTATAAGTGGATGGTTGAAAACAAGGTACAATGGCAACCACTGGAAGCTTGTTCTAACTGCAGAATAAGTGTGGACTTACCATGATGGAGATTTTATTTTTCAATTTTGGTGGAGTAAGAGCATGCATATGGTGAGTTTGAGTGCTTTAGTTAGAAATGAGCAGTAAGTTCCTGAACTACTGTAATTAACCTAATATAAAATAATGATATAAACAAGGAAACACTCTATTTAAATTCTATCCTCCTTATAAAAAAACCCTATAATAATTTAATTATCCTGTCATCACCTTTTCTCAGAAAGATTTATACATGTCCTGACCCTCATCTCTGACACACCTGAAAAATTTTGCATCCTTCCTTTCATCCCAAAGTCTGACTTCCTATCCATCAGTTGTCAGGGCCTTGACTGCACTAATAGATCTTAATTGCCCTAACCAGCCTCATCTATAGCTTCCACCCACACCTTCTGATGGGGACTTCATTTAAGATTGGTCTTTAAGTAGAACTGTAGAATGGTTTTGGTTATAAGGGACCTTAAAGATCACTTAATTCTTGGCCCCTCCCTCAGCTACTGGAAGGCTGATATAAGGTCTCCCCAGAGCCTTCTCTTCTCCAGGCTGAACAATCTCACCTCTCTCAGGCTGCCCTCATAGGGGAGGTGCTCCAGCCCTCCTGATCATCTTTGTGACCTCCTCTGGACTGCTAAAGCAGGTCCGTGTCTGTCTTACACTGGGATGACAGATGTGAGTTGTAGGTGTCCTTGCTGCTAGTTCTGCTCCTGAATTACTGTTTGAGTTCCCTGAGTTGGTCTTGGAAATGGCTTGTTACCTTGTCTTTGCCTGATGGTCTCTGTACCACTGGACTTGTTGCTGCCACTGCTCTGTTTGCTTTTCTCTGGTGTGGTCACACTGTGCTCTTAGTGAGATCTTTGCCTGGCTTGTGTTGTGGTCACCCCCAGCCTCTGGCTTCCTTGTCCTGAGGGAGAGCGGTAAGAGCTGGGTCAGGTTGGTCAGGGACACTAAGGCCCTGTGCACTCAAGGCTCTGGTATTGTTTTGCTCTATAGCATGTTTCCCAAGATAAAGTGATACACCCACCCTCCCCCTGCTCACTATGTCTGCTGTCAGCACCGTTTGCTTTAATCAAAAAATAAATACATTTCAGTGTGGCTCATTATGCTAAATGAAAGCAACAGGGGGCTAATGAGCATTGTGAATGAGTCATTAACATGGCAATCAGAGGTATCCTCAAGACAGCTACATCTTTTCTGCATATTTTCTTGGATCGTTCAGTAGCGTAGAGAGATGTGACCTCATCTATTGAATTTAATTTGGGGAATAAATACATTTAGATATCTAACTTGAGTAGCTTCTTTTTGCAGAATTGAACATTGTGTTACACTTGCAATTAAGAAAGAAAACTGCTAGTCCAGTTTGTGCAACTGATAAGGGGTTATTCTTACACTTCAGTGGATAAGACTGTGTTAACACATTTAATGTCTGGATTTTTTTTTTTAATTAAAATATTATCCCTCTCTCTTCCCCCTCCCCCAGATTTTCATCACAAAGGGGAAATGTACCTGAAATAATAAATTTACTGGTGACTTCATCTTTGCAATTGATTTAATGTGGTTTATCACCAAACAGAACTTATATTTTTCAGAAAGGACCATTATCTCCAGCCTTAACTCCTGCCTGATTTACTGTCCCTTGGCTCTTGGGATCTCATTCCATAGCTGGCACACTTTTGCTCAAGGGAGTGCTTTTCCTCAGTCCTCGTAAGAAAGTAGGAAGACCAGCCTGAAACAGCATCAGAAAGATGTGTACTTAGAAAAACAGCAATAGAGAGGAGATGAAACATACCTGTATTCAATGATACTGAGAATGTGTCTTTCAAAAGGCCAAGGGAAGGAGGATGTAGGCAAAAAAATCAATTCAATGTCTTTAAAAATTTGCTACAGTGAAGATTTTTAATATACTCAGTTTTCTGCAATCAATACAATCACCTCCACAAAAAGGTTTAGAGGAGATAAATTGCTAAACACTGCCTTGCAAGTGGAAAACCAGACAAGGTGAGCACTTCCCCAAGGTGCTAACACTAGTCAGTGGCAAAGTGAGGAAAAGAAACCAGGAGGACACAGCTCCTAGCTTTGATTTCAGCTTCGCTTTCAGGGTTTTCTCTGAGCTGCAATCTCAGCTCTGGTGACAGGTTCATCTATTTAGGCCAAATAATTTTTATGCCTGACTTTCTGCAATCAACTAAAAGCCAGCAGACAGACATTTGCTGTTGGAGTTTGCAGTATTTCTGGGATTTTGAGTGGACACAGTGCACATACATAGCCACAATTATTAGTTATCTAAACAAAACATAGAATACAGAGTCCAAGCTGTATTTATCTTATTTCCTTCTGTCTCCCATCCTCACCAGTCCCTGTGGTATTAGTAGGAGGATATCCACACAGCAAAACTACTCCAGCTGACAGAAATGCCTGCAATCTTCTCCTGCCTTCAGTCATTTGAAGGTAAGCTTGTACCCATGCATTTGCTCTGCAGCGCTGACACGTCGCTGGGTGCTCTGGGGGACCAGATGCTCTGAGGTGCGTGTCCCACTGAGGCCCACTGCTCAAGGGGACGCATCAACCCGCCACTCCTGGGCTGCCCTCACAGGACCCACCGCAGGGCTGAAACATCCATCTCTCCTCCAAAGCATGACTGACTGCTTACTTGCCGCTGCCTTTTTGTGACGTTACTCCCCCAGTAAGTGGCACGGGAGGCTTGGGTCAGGCTGGGGAAGCCCATGGTAAGCGAGTCTATAAAGAAAAGGCAGCTGTGGCTGTGCTCTGGGAATGGCAGGCTGCGGAATGCATCCAGCGCCCTGCCCCTGTCAGGCTGCCAGTTACAGCGATCTATGCCTCAAGTGCTAAAACATGTGGAGGGCAAAAATTCCTGAACCCTTTTTCCAATTTGCGTGACTTTGCCCCCTCTCCCCTTCCCTGAAAGTCTGAAGAACTGAGACACCCGTGGGCTACCACGCAGAGGTCGCTCATCGCCGCCAGCGAATGCGCTCCTTAGACAGGCCGGGGCCGTCCCTTGCCAGCCCTGCACCGCTGCAGCGGGTCCGGCTGTCCCATGGCACCGGGAATTATTCGGGAATTATCCGCTCGGGCGGAGGCACCGGCCTGAAGCAGCTCCCACCGTCCGTGAGGAGACGGGGGCGTGTCCCCCGGCAGCCATTTTGGGGAGCGCCGAGGCGAGCGGGCGGTGTGCGGCGCCCCCTGGCGTCTCCCCGCCCGCACAGCAGCTGCAAGCGGGCGGGCGACCGCCATGAGGTCCGTCTTCGTCACCGTGGGCACCACCAGCTTCGACGACCTGATCGCGACCGTCTGCTCCCCGCCGGCCCTGCAGGTAAGGCGGCGGAGACCCGGCCGCGCGGGCAGCCACGCCAGGCCTTCCCTTCCTAGCATGGCCCCAGCGCCTGCGCGCTGCGAGCTGTCCCGCTCCCCCCCGGCCCGCCGGTGAGTAGCGGGGGCGCCTGAGGCAGCGGGAGGCGGGGGGTACCGGCAGCGCTTGCCGGGGGGGTGCGGCGCTGCGGTGAAGTGAAAAGGTGGCGGCGGAGAAGAAAGAAAAGGAGGGAGGGAAGGAAGGCGGGGAGGGGTGGCGGCAGCGGCCCCCGGGCCGGGGTAGCTGGGAGCAGGGCCCGGCGCCGCGGTGTACGACCCCCCCCCACGCCCCCAGCCGCATCCGACCCTCCTCCCCTCCGCCGCAGGTGCTGCAGAGCCGCGGCTACCAGAAGCTGGTGCTGCAGGTCGGGCGGGGCGAGCTGAAGCCGGCGCCGCGCAGTAGCCAGGCCGTGGCGGTGGAAGCCTTCCGCTTCAAGGACTCGCTGGCCGAGGACCTGCGGAGGGCAGACCTGGTCATCAGCCACGCAGGTAGCGCCCCGCTTGATTGCCCAGCTTGTTCTCCTGGGGTCGGGGCAGGGGGCGGTTGGATGAAGTCTCCCTGCACGGCTCGGGGCTGGGCTGGCAGTGACTGTTCAGGCCCACAGCTAGAGCTGGGCGGTTTAATGTTCACCTTCAGGAGTCTCCCGTGTTTCCAGAGCAAATATTTCATCTGTCAGGGCAAAAACTCATTTTGTTTTCTGTTTCTCCTGTAGGTGCAGGTAGCTGTCTGGAGACTCTAGAAAAAGGAAAACCACTAGTAGTAGTAATAAATGAAAAGCTGATGGACAACCATCAGCTTGAACTGGCAAAACAGCTCCACAGGGATGGGCACGTCCTCTGCTGTAATTGCAGGTATGGAGCTGCGGCTGGCCCGTCTGATCAAGCAGTGTTCAGCACCATCCCTCACTGTGTTATTTCAGTATTGAGAATGTAACAAGGAAATTTACATCCTTCTCAGTAACAACCATTTGTTTGCAAGGTAGATTTTCCATAGTGGATAGATTAACATTAGGTGCTAGTTTAGCAAACTTGTCAAGCTTTTTGACCATGACTCCTTTTAAATTTTTTTTTTTTGAGGGCACATGTATTCAGATTGGAAGAAGAGTGATTTAACCCAAATTAGAAGTCGTTGAATTTGAAACAGTCAGGTAGCATCCTAGAAGCACCTAAAGAGAGGCTTCTCTCTCTGCTCTTTCACACTAGTTGTTGAATTCTTTTTTGAAGTCTAGAAGTAATACAATCGAAACCATCAGTTTGTAACTGTGAACCATAAGGAATAAATTGCTCCCTGCAGACTTAAGACTCCATTTCTTCATTTTGCTATGTGGATTTTCCTTGTAAAAGGCACTAAAGTTGACTGTATAGGTGTAGTGACATAATAAAATTGAAAGTATCTGGAGTATTTAGAACAAAACATAAGAATAGCCTTACTGATATGGATCAGGGGTCCACGTAGCTCAATATCCTATTTGCAGTGGCCGTATGCAGATGCCCAGCCAAAAGCAGAAACAGGGCAAGAACATCGAATCATAATGGTTAGAGTTGGAAGGGACCTTAAAAATCCAGTTCCAGCTCCCTGCCCTGGGCAGGGACACCTCCCACCAGACCAGGCTGCTCAAAGCCCCGTCCAGCCTGGCCTTGAACCCCTCCAGGGATGGGGCCGCCACAGCTCCTCTGGGCAACATGGGCCAGTGTCTCACCACCCTCACAGCAGAGAGTTTCTTCCTGAGCCCTAACCTAAATCTTCTCTCTTTCAGTTTAAAACTGTTACCCCTCGTCCTGTCACAACAGTTCCTAATAAAGAGTCCCTCCCCATCTGTCCTGTAGGCCTCTTTTACATATTGGAAGGGGCTATAGGGTCTTCCCAAAGCCTTCTCCAGGTTGAACAACCCCAACTCTCTCAGCTGCTCTCCATAGCAGAGGTGCTCCAGCCCTCTGGTCATCTTTGTGGCCTCTTCCGGACACTCCAACAGGTCCATGTCCTTCTTACGCTGAGGCCCCAGAGCTGGATGCAATACTGCAGGTGGGGTCTCATGAGAGTGGAGTAGAGAGGCAGAATCACCTCCCTCGCCTTGCTGGCCACTCTTGATGCAGTCCATCGTATGACGTATTGTACTTCCTTGTATTACTTTCCTTCCCATGCTCTTAAGCATTCTGTTCAGGGGATTCCTAAATCAGATGCTGTCTGGTTAGTAACTTTCAATACCTCTGTCTTCTGAGTACTTATTCAGGCTGCTCTTTTAACCAAACTTCCCGAATCCACCATGTCCTCTGACAAGGAGCTTCACAGATCTACTGCCTGTCACTTCATGAAAAAAAAATAAACAACCCAAAACCTAACAAAACAAACGAGCAAACAACCTCCCCCCAAAACCCCACCACTAACAAAAAACCCATCTCCTTTTGTTTGTTTGTGTTCACCTTGGCTCTTGTTAGTTTCGTTTGCTCTTGACTATATCTCACTGTTTTTATTTATGATTATTTATGATTTATTGCACTCTATAAATAGCAGATGACCTCTAAATTGAAGGCAGAGGAAGTGCAACTCCCATTATTTAGTCTGCATCTTGTTCCTTTGCCCTGAAAATAGGATTTCGTATGTTTCAGAAGAGCCTTCGGAAAAGACCAGGCCTGTCATTCATTTATATTGGGCAAGTTTCTTAAACTTATCTCAGTGCTTCTGACAGCTTTGGAGACAGGAAGGAATTTTTATTTATTTTTGTTGAACAGCGCTTAGCATTTAAGCCTTATTTGCAGCCTGATAATAGCAAGCTAACAGATTGTTTTAGCTGTTCTTTCTGGCTACGTGTTAAGTGGAGAACTACGCCATGTGTTCAGATAGGATGAATTTCCTGGTACTGATCTTGTTCAGTCTCCCAATACGGCAACCACAGAAGATTAAAAAGTGAGAGCTGAGGTTGTGAAAGTTCTGGTGCAGGCTGAAGTGTGTTCTCAGCAGTGCTGCCTATGAGCCAGTGCTGGTTGAGGCCTGCTGGTTTGTGGGGTCTCTTCTTCCTTTCAATACATGTCCTTATTTTTGTTTCTGTGATAAAGGATTATGTATGTATGAATAGAAAGAAAATTGTGTGAAGAAAAATTTCCCTTTGGGATTTTTTTTTTTTTTAATTTTTGGTTCTGATTTGTTTTTACAGCACTCTTGTGGAGACACTGCAGTCAATGGACTTGTCAACTTTGAAACCTTTCCCCCCCGGACAGCCGGAAAAGTTTGCTTTGTTCTTGGATAAAGTTGTTGGGTTTCAATAAACAATACAGAGGAATAAAAATGTCAGCATAAAACATTTGTCTTCTCCTAGTAAGGCCTTCCATACTTAAGAGTCCACCACCTGGGTCAAATGCTCAAAGAAACTGTCTGTTAATATTAACTGACATTAAATGGTTTCCCATTTATTGACAGTTTAAAGTCATCTAGCTTTATGCTTAAAAGAGCACAGTACCAACAAGGTGTGTGTGTGGGGGGAGTATGAACCGTCAGTTTCTTGGACAGACAGATATTTACATCACAAAATCTGCACTGAGTTGGTAATTCCAGTGAGGAGGACAAGCTAAATTACTTAGCAGGCATGGCAAACCAGATACATAGTGGTTTCTTAACCATATTTACCTCGTACTAGTGGAAAGAAGTCGTCCTTGTTGATGTTCCTGTGATGTTCTGCAAATGAGCAGATGCCTTCAGCTCTCATTTCATGTGTTTACAGAAGCACTGAAAAGAGATTTTAAAAAGATTTAAATGTCTTTAAAGGGAAAGGGGCATGTGGTGAATCTGGGTGGAAAAAATCAAGAGCTGCAAATCTGCTGCCAAACTGCCCACCAACAGACTCACCCTGGTTTTGGGTGATTTACTCCCAGAGTAAAACATGGCCTATAGGAAAGGAATGGGGTTGATGATACTAGCAATCCATTTAATGAGGTGTTATCCCATCATTACTTGGTTTGGACTTCTGTGAAGAGCAGTGTTTCTTATTTGACGCTGATCAGAGCACCCCATTTAAAGTATTGAAATTGTCAACTGTGTTGATGCTACCATAAATTTGTTTAAGGTAATATTTTGAAAAACAAAGGGGATTTTAACTTAAAATGTTTGTGCAGGCTATTTGGTCTGTAATATTCTAGGGATGTATAAGTACCTAGTTGGTGCTAACCGCCCTTCCTTCAAGTACATTATTTGTTTGGGTTTGTTTCTTGCTGTTGCTTAAAACAAGAAAAAGAAACTTCTGAATCAGTGCATCTGATGCACGAGTGCAATTTTTACTAGCAAATTGAAGGTACACAGAGGCATTCTCCTAATTCACTCAATTCTCCTAATTCAGTTCCACATACGCGGAATAAATCATTCCGCACTGTTGTGCAAGAGTGATTTTTGCCAACCCCCAAATACTTTATGAGTAACTAAGATTTCCACATCTTTAACGATTGGTAAAGAGCTGTTGTTACTTCAAGTTTACTGCTAGCAGCTTATCTCCAGTCCGAAAGCATGAAGGAATGTCACAGTAAATTCTGAATAACCGTTTTGACTGATTTTTCCCATAGTTATCTGCAGTCATGGGCACAACAAGCAACGAAGTTGGAAGGAGTTGGCTTAGCAAGGGCTCCCTTCTCTTCACGAGGCAGGTCCGGGAGGCGATGGCCTTCTCTGGGCCTTACCTTGGTTTGGGGTGCGCACCCATGGCGAGAGCTGGGGGGCAGAGGAGAAAAGCCCCTCGGGGCAGAGCGGGACAGGTATTGGGGGCCCTCAGCGGGCACCTCAAAATGGCTGCTGCTGGCGGCACCTCACCGGGGGGGCCCCGCTCGCGGCCACCTTTTGGGGCAGGTGGCAGGCAAAGGTNCAGCCCGCGCCGCCCGGGCAAGATGCAGAAGGGCTGGAAGAAGTACTTCGGGCAGAAGTCCTTCAGCGAGGTGGCCATGGACGAGTACCTGGGCAGCCTGGGGCTGTACCGCAAGATGACGGCGAAGGACGCCTCCTGCCTCTTCCGAGCCGTCTCGGAGCAGGTGGGCACCGGCAGCAGCCTCGGGGGGAGCCGGGGCGCCTCAGGCCCGCGGCGGGGCGGGCGCGGGCGGGGGGAGCTCCTGGAGCCCCCTCCTGGGTGCCCGCAGTGAGGTGTCGCGGGCGGGGACGGGTGCGGGGTCCTGGGTCACTTGGGCTTTCCTCAGCTTCTGCCCTCCGAGCGCCTGTGGCCCTCTGCAGCGTCTCCTCTCCCTGTTTTGTGAAGCCTTGGTGTTAGTCCTTAAATAATCCTAATGTGAAGTATAAATTTAAACTCTGCAATTTCCTCCTTGGTTCTTTCCTTACCTTTATTTTCTTTCAGCTGTTTTCATCTCAAATTCATCACCTGGAAGTTAGGAAAGCTTGTGTCTTGTTTTTGAGGCAACACCAGGATAAGTTTGAATCTGTAAGTAAGTAAGATGTGCATAAGGCAGTCTTGTGTGCTTAGTTAGGAAGTAATGGGGTGGGGGAGGGGGGCGAGTACGTTAGCCATAAACATGCCCATGTAAACGTATGCACTGCAAACATGTCATGCTTTGCCAGGCTGGATGTATGTAAGAGGAGAGAAATAGCAGGGCGATTGCTTGCTTGCTTTATTTGAGTTGCAATCACACAAGTTTTATTTGTCTTTATATTTCTGGAATTTCTGAAATCAAGCGAGTTACTAATACCCAGTAACCAGTAGGGTGACAGTCATTTGTGGAGTACATTTTCTGTGGACCAACCATTGCAGAATTTAGTATGTAGAAAATATGTAGGACTTTGGATTAAGAAACAAAAATCAAAAGATGGTGGAAGACTCTAGACTGTGTTTAATTGTTGCATAAAGTCATGGTTTTGGGAGTGTGTGTTAGTTGCTTTTGTGTGTGGTGGTTTTTGTGGCTGTAGGTGTGTATGTTGAGTGGTATGGTCCTGTGTGGTGTTTTATGTGGAGCTGGGGTCTGTTTGAGTTTCTTTTTGGTTTGGGTTTTTTTGGTGTGTGTTTTGTGTTCCCCCCCCCCCCCCCGTAATGGCAGTGAAGTGCTTAATGTAATCTAAGAGGGAGGTCAGTCACTGAATATTACTTGTACTCATGCTCTTAACTTTTTTAGGATCTCCTGGTATTTCCACATTGGTATCTCAAATGATTCCCATGCTCAAAGGCAGGGAACAGCTGAAGTCATAGCTGCGGTCAGACCATGGCCCTTCAGAACCCCAGAATGATAGGAAGTGGCACACTAGTCCCAAGTTTGGTGTCTGTGTCCTCAGTGCCTGCCCTGTTCCCTCCCATAATGTATGACATAGTGTTTAGGTTTAGCTTTGCTTTCCAATTGGCTACATTTTTATATTTATTTTCTTCTTTGTTTTGTTGAAAGTATGTGGAAGGATCATTTGAGAAATACCTTGAACGACTAGGAGATCCAAAGGTAAGGCTGATCTAATACTTGTCAAGAGTTAAGTTTTGAGGGAGCTTGAACAGAAGAGTAATTAGGCGATGGTTTAAAATGTAGTGATTTGGGGTAGTGTTGTTTGTGTTTTTCTTTTTAAGTAGACCCCAGTCCTGGGGTCTCATTTGTGTAGGTGATACTATGGATTTGTTCAGAATATTCACAAGTATAAACAGCAACAATTTTAGTGGGGAATTTGTGTTGGTGAAAAGGAGCAATCTGTGCAGACTGGACAGTAGAGCTGAGGCCTCCTGTGGGCCTTATTCATAATTGAAGTTCTTCTCTAAGAAGGAAAAAGCAAAGTATGTGGACTGTACCTTACATCAAATGTTTACCAGATTTTACAATCCATTGCTGCTGCTTTTACCCCCCAGGTTCGAATACTAGAGTTCAAACTATTATTTCTTTAGACTTAAACCAATAAGTATGTTAAATGCGGCAGTCTCTGAGACAAATGTAGTGAATTTAATTTACAAAAATGTATCTTGGGTGATGTGTTTAAGAGTCACTGCCACAACTAGCTCCATCTTACTTCGCTTGGTAATCATGGACATCCCATGTTTCAGACTTCCACACCCCCACCCCCACCGAAATCCCAATATCTCAACTCTTGATGTATTGATTGTTTGTTTTAACAAATAAACATGAGTTTGGTTTAGTATTTTAATACTACAGAGAGGTAGAATAGAATTCTTGGTGTTGAAGAAGGCCCTACTATCTCATGTAATCTCCTAATCTTGCATAGGAAAGTGCTGGCCAGCTGGAAATGAGTGCTTTATCAGTGATGTACAAGTAAGTGTCTCTTTCTTAAGTTTCGCTTTGGTTTGGACTTAATGGTGTTTGGGTTCTGCCCTAGAACCTTTTATTTGTTTGCTGGTGAGATACTAATGCGTGCAAGGTGGTGAGAAATGCTACCCTAACAAACTTACTTAAACTAACATGTGAATGGGAGCCATCTCTGCCCCTGTTCTCATAGTGTGAGTTAAGGGGAGGGTCAGTTTCCAGCGATGTTTATTTGTTATCTTTTTGCTAATGTTAAACTCTGAAGTCAAGTGTTTCTGTCTAGTGGCTGAAGGATGGAAAATGGAAAAAAGCAAGGAGCTAGTGTGTAGTGGAAACACTGTGTGGTGGTTAGTATGACTAGAACTCATGCATGTGTTCTTGAAAGCTCCGGTATTGAGAAATACTTGCCCTACTTGGTGCGTAAACCCTGATATTTATTTCAAAGGTAACATAAGCCTGTACAAGTGCTGCTGTCTTGCTAAAAATGCTGCTGTCTTGTAAT
The DNA here is from genome assembly GCA_013400135.1 of Rhinoptilus africanus. Lineage (NCBI taxonomy): Eukaryota > Metazoa > Chordata > Aves > Charadriiformes > Glareolidae > Rhinoptilus > Rhinoptilus africanus. The sequence goes on along the minus strand of VXBO01010329.1, from coordinate 941,002 downwards.
AAGCAGTCTGGCTCTTCAGTGATAGAAGGAAGAGCTGTCCCATTGCAGGCTCATTCTGTTCCAGTACGAAAGGAACAAACTGAAGTTTTACACAAGTTACTAGTTCTCTGTGCAGAGGCTCTAGAGCTTTTACAGAATGACTGAATCACTTAAACTGAATTATCTCAGTGTCTGAGCACCCTGGCATAAGCCTAAGTACTTGACCTGATCTGTGACTAAATAAAATAGTCTTTCCCAGATAATTTTCCCTCCCCTGAGTGTTGTTTGCTCATCTTAGCTATTGCTGTATGTTCATGTATCAGGAAAAGTATTCTACTTGATTTTTCTATAAACCAACAGCAGATTCTCTAAACAGCTTCCTGCAAACTTCTTCATAGCGTGGCTCTACCGAAAGCGTGCTCTTTGAAGTCTTGTTTTTCCTCTGCTTACCTAGGCGAGACTTTATTCTGTATCGGTACCCTGGAAAGCCACCCACTTATGCTACAGACAATGGCTTTGAAGACAAGGTGAGAAGTGAGGCAATTTCCTACCCCTACCCCTGAATCCTAATTACCTCCAGTCCTGCTTAGCTGTAAAAACTTGCCACTGGAATTGAGGTCTTGTAACTCCAGTGCTCTTGCATACCTGAACAAAACCCCAAAGCTGACTTCAGCTTATGTAAAAAGCACAGTATTTGCACATGAGTTAATTCAATTATAGTAGCTTTGCCTTCCATCTGAGGGATGGATTGTGTGCTGTTCCCCTGCCAATCTTTTTTGTTACTTCAGCTTATTATTGGAAAGAAGTTTGGTTTTGGCAGGAAGAGGTAACATCACAATTCCAGAATATTCTTTCATGTTCCTGAAATCTCTGGGTAAAAACACTTTCTGGTGGGAATTTGACTGAATTGACAGGGTAGAATGAAATATCTGAGAAAAGCGGAACAAGATATATTTATCATATTGGCAAAGAAAAGGTGTTCTCTCCCACCCGTAGTACCTCTCTTCGTGAAGTTGGATTCCCATTTCTGTTCCTGAAAAGGGAATTTAATGGCAATGGATTAATGTAACAAACTGATGCATTTCTATGATATGCCAGTTGAGCCCAGTTAAGAATGGGAGCTAATGGAACCCCTTCTCTACACAAGCATTACCACTGGAGGCAAAAAGAAGGAACATAAAGGAGAAATACTCTGTATTTCCTCCCGTCTGACTTCTCTTGGCTTTTCTGCAGTCATGTAGATGTGCCTGCACAATTATGTGGCTAGCTCAGGCATGATGCCAGTGAAGTTGCTGCAGTGTGTATTTCAGTATGGGCTATTATGTTTGCCAAAGTGGCTAGTCTCCTCTGAAATCTGTGCTGCTGCATCTGTTCTTCTCTCTCGTTGTTTACATGCGCTTCTTTCTCTTCCTGTGTAGTTTCCTCTGTAGCTAATCTAATTCCAAAATGAGCTAACTTCAAAAATCAAGCAGTATGGTCTAAATGTGTGCTTGTCCTGGAAGGCTTTACCACCCGAGCTCTCATTACATGTTGGCAGCTGTCTGTTATTAGACAGCATGCACAGGCAGCAGCTCTTTCTGATGTTGCTCGTTTTCACCATGAGATGAGAGCTTGTGTTGGCAGAAGTCATGGTGCATGCTGAATTAAGAGCCCTCGCATCCCAGCTCCTGCTGCTGGTTCACTGGGAAGCATCCTTGCTGGCAACATGTTGACAGCTGCCCAAGGGCTTCTGCCAGTTTGCAGTTGGCTGTGGTCACATGCCAGGATAGATTTTGATGGTATACATTTACTTGGTTTATCGATGCATATGTTGCAGAAAGCATGTGTCTTCAAAAGGCAGCATAATATTGCTTATTAAAAGCAAGGGTTTTAATAGGGCTAGAGAAGTAGATGTTCTTCCAGTCCCTCAGGTAGTGAAGGCTGAAATGTGCCTTTGATATTTGGACGGTGTATCTCAGGCGTACTGTATTTAATGGCTTGTTATTTATTTTACCTCGTGAGCAATTGGTGGTTTCAGAGGTAAGTTGGAAACAAACTCTTATTTCCTGTTTAATGCAGCATGATGTACAGATTGTTACTTTTTCTTTGTATAATAGACAAACTTATTTAGAGACTTTACCTAGGATTCAATTTTAGGCTGATTTTGCATCTCTTTTGTATTTATATTGAGAATATTTATTGTCATCTTGGTGAGTTGATGTCAACTGTAGAATGAAAGACTAATGTAGTCTTGAGCTAGGATATCAAATAGAAAGAGATTTTTACATCATTCATGCCTTAAAGCCTCTTTCTTTTTTTTTTTTTAAATTTTCCCAGATTTTACTGTGTTGTTCCAGCAACGGCCATTATGACTCCGTGTATACTAAACAATTCCAGGAAAATGCTGCTATTTGCCAGGGTAAACTTGAAATAATTTTTCTGTGGAAGATAATTATGTGATTTCATATGTTTATAGGCAGTACTTGTTTTGGTTTTCAGGAGTGGGGAGGAGAGAGATGGAGGATCTTTTATTGTATATTAATATATACGTACACTCATTATTCTATCTGTCAGGTGGGGTGTTGGACTAAATAACTTCTAGAGGTCCCTTCTTCCCCCCAGAATTACTTCATGATCCTCTCCTTAATTGAATTTAATACAACTAGTGCCTTGTAACAGCAGATAATATCTGAAGATATGCTTACCTTGAAAATTGCAGTAGTTCTTATGGATTTTGTATTACCTTAATTTGCCTTGAGCTTTGTGTTGGTTTGTTCAGCTGTATTATACGAGATCCTGTACAAAGATGTTTTTGGCATGGATGAGGAAGAATTAAGGTCTGCAGTTGAGGTGTTTCGAAGCGGATCCAAGAAGAACAGAAACAGTGGCTCTGCAGGAAGTGAGGACGCAAACTTTGATTGTCTTCATGAAAAAGTATCCAGAAATCCGTCGGAAAAGAGGTAGTATTTTGGGAAGGGGATGTGGTAAAAGGGAAGCAAAAAAAAAATTAAAAACCTTGCAAAGGGCAACTTTTCCAAGCTGCTTTGAATGTTCTTGGGGTATAAATTCTTTTTCCTATCTCACAACACAAACACAAAACTGAAGTATATTGTAGAAGAGAGTGTGCTTTCCTTGGAGCTGCGAAGTGTCACATAATTGAACATCCTCTGCTGCTGGCTATGTTATGTTTGCACGTTACTTGGTAAAATGACAGCTTATTTGTAAATAAAATTATTCCTTATGTCATCAGAATACTTTTTTTTGTGAGAAACTGTTCTTCTAAGCCTGTATAGCTCTGCAGAGGCAATAGTGTACTGAGAAAATGATCTCTGCTTTATTTTCTTGTTTGTCCTTTTTTTAATGGCGTCATACCCCAAATAGACGCAATTAAATGCTGGCATTATCCAAGTCTCTTGGATCCCTGGGAATGAGGGGAACAGACAGAATGTACCTATAGAAACCCTCATATCCTTTGTTGTTGAAATCACTAGAAAGGTTAAAGGGATGCCTCTGGCCATCACTGAATTCTTACAGATGACATTAGTTTGATAGGACATAGAACAGCATGTTGTCTTGTACTTAACTGTGCAAGAGTTTATCAATTAGTGGGATCATCTTCATCTTTTCCTAGTGCAATTATTAGCCCTCGTTAAGGGTGGGTGTTGGAACAAGTAGAGGACATGTTCTTGAAACTAGGAGAAGGGTTTTCTGTACTGCATCGCAGCCAAGGCAAAATCTACCGCTTGATGGCACCATGGTGCTTTTTCAAATTGTATGAACAGTTGGTTGATTTTAGTCCTGGCTAGAAATCATGCATTGTATCTTTTGTAATCTTATTTTCAATTACATAGAGTGGACGGCTGGGAAGGCAGTGATGCTGACAATCCACAGGAAGATAAGTTCAAACAAAGCATTGAAGAAGAAAAGGTTTGTCAGTTAGGGAAGAATTCTGTATGGTGGAGTTTTTTCTTTTGTTGTTGTATGAGGTTACCCTTCTTAGGGATAAACCCTCTTTTCTACTTTTTAAAAATGACTTTTTGGAAAGTGGGTGGCTTATTTCTTCCATCTATTTGTCTTCTGGTTTTGCCCTTTAATTTCCATAAAATTGTATTAGCCTTCTTACTTTACGAAATTCACTTGTTCTTCTTTAGAAAATTATTTGCCCCCCCCCCCCCCTTTCTTTTGTTTTGAACACAGTATAAATCACAGAGTTTCTAAGACTGTTCTAGAAACCTGTTTTCACATATAGTAACTGAAATTCCCACCAGCTTTTGAAGCCATGGCTTCATTGGTCTGGTTAGCTTCCTTGGATTCTTTTTGAGTAAAGAACATGCTAAATACTTCTAACCATTTCAGAGTCTGTTTGCTCAGCTTCTGAATGCCTGAATGTGTTTTTCATATTCTTGAGCTTTAGTTTTTAGGCAAATATAGTGAAAGTTAAAATTTTGGAAAATAGTACATATACATCTTAAAATGGTCCACAGATCCTGACAGGATAGAGACTATGCTGAACACATTAAATACACTTGTAAAATGCTCCATTTCAACTCTGTTTTTAGCCTCCAGAAAATCCATCAAAGATGCCTGTTCCTTATAAAGTGCTTAAGGCACTGGACCCTGAGATCTATCGAAATGTGGAGTTTGATGTTTGGCTGGACAGCAGAAAAGGTATCTTTAAAAAGGGAAAAACAAACAACTCTGCCTGTACTAGGCAATGTCACCTGTTTCTTCATAGCTGAAACGTGAAGGATACTGGTTAACCCAGCAGATACTCCTAGGTAGTAAGTGTTGTTGCTAGTAGCTGGTTTCTTGGCTTCATTTCAAAGTACGGAATACACTGCTTCTGACACTGTATAATGATGATAAAGTTGCTAAAGATCTGACATCTGCTACTTATTGACTATAGTATAGGAAATAAAAGGTCTCCGAGTACAGAACTCTGTGTTACTGTTCTGTTGTATTGGAAATCACTCGAATTTGAGACTTTGTTGCAGCATGTGTGCAAGGACTTCTGCTTTTTAAAGCATGATTTTTGGCTTCAGAGTTGTACAGTAATGAAGATCTCAAATTTAGCATTGAGATTGCTCGAATGAGAAGAGTTTTCTTTTGCTTCCCAGCTCTCCTGGGCTTGAACATTCTGTAGAGATTTCACGGTCTTCGTGGCTTGGGATAGGTTGCTGCTTTTTGACATACACTGTGACTGATCTGTAAAGCAAGAACTTGCCAAGAAAGATAAGTTTTGAAGTGGTGTTTGATGTCTGACCCAAAGTGCTTTGCATACTGAAGAATTCCAGCACTTTACAACTGCATAAGCAATAATAAGGGCCATTAGTTACTCTATTCCAAGAACCTACTGAAATCTAGCAGCAAGGAGACTTTAGACACTGTTTTTCCTGGATAACATTTTTGCCAGATGCCACTAGTACTCTGGCAAGACAAGAAATCTCCAACATTTTTGGTACTAATCCTGGTATTAAGTGCAGGATTAACTTGGTACCATCCCAAAAAACACTGTAGTATTGAAGGAGTAGTGATACTTCCTGCATTATCTGGATGTTACTGATCACCTGTGACTTAACCTGGTTATGGTCTGTTACAAGAACATCTGCAGTTACTTCACCATTACTGTGGGGAATGTTCAGATATGCATAGGAAATATTTAACTCAGTTGGCCTATAATTTGTAATTGGATGCTGTCATGAAGTGCTTGTAGGATACATAAAGAAAGAACAGTAGTTTAAAGGCTTTTTCCTTTTTATTTATTTATCCATTTATTTTTAGAGCTTCAAAAAACTGACTACATGGTGTTTGCTGGGAGACAGTACTATTTAGGAGACAAGTGTCAGGTTAGTACTCAAAGGAGACTCAGTTATAATAAAGTATTAAAACTGCTTTAAATGGAGTGTGGTAACCCACAGAATCATTTTACTTAATAGAATTTTTCAAGGCTTTTCTCATTCTCTTCCTTGTAGCTATTAATCCGACTTTCTTTTCAATTTAATTTCTTCCAAAAAATCTACCTTTAAACATTGGGTAGTGTGAAGAAAAAGCTGCTTGGAAATTCCACGTATATTCTGTGAGTGTGGAAGTTCCAGACCAGACCGAGAGCTCAGAATGCACCGGGTGTGCATTTGAGGTAGTTGTCTGTTGGATTTTCATGGGGGTCACCAACAAGTCTGGACAGTCTTCCGCTTCTCAACAGTAATGTAGCAAATAGTTTTATAAAACAGAAAGGGAAGGGCTAGAAAGGGAGGATTAACGTGGTTTGGCCAGGAGATACTGAAAGGAAGGTCAGCTTTCTTTGTATTTTAATGTTGTATGTAGTGAGGGCTTATTTTTTTTAATCACTGAGGCAGTGCTGATGATTCACTCAGTGGCTTGTTTCTAGCAGAGCTTTCCTTTCCAATTTCCTGTTTTATCATCTGTTCTCAAGTTCTTCAACAACGGTCTTCCTTGGTGGTTATCTACTTGCCACAGTGTATATAAATGAAAAAAAGGTATCTTCTTAGGCAGGTATCGTCTTACCTCTCAGTCACTCAGAATTTTTGAGGTGTTTTTTTTTCCTTCCTTGCTGAAGTTAGTACAGTGCTCTTTATTTTGCCTGCTATTTTGAAGAAGTATTTGAGGCTCCTGGGCCAACTCAGTAACATACGATCAGCTAGGAGCAGCCTTTCCTGTTAGTGGTTTGTAGACAGTATTCTGAATCCCCCGATCCAGTTTGGGGTGTTTTAGAGCTTCCCGTGTTCTCTCTCCAGGTGCGTCTGGAGCCTGGAGGTAAGTATTACAATGCTCATATCCAGGAAGTCGGACAGGATGGCAACACGTTGACTGTATTCGTTGAGGAGCTGGCAGAAAAGTAAGCAGTGTGGTGACTTCATGTTTGAACTCTTTCTGGTTGAGTTTCTATATTCATAGATGCTTAAAGCAGGATTTTTAAGGTACTTTGAAAAGAAAGGAGAACCTAAGCTTTTAAATATAGAGTGAGCCTTTGCTTCCTTTTTGGCTATCACTCTTCAAATAGAATGTTGCAGGAAATTTTTTCTCTTGGATTTCTAATGACCAAAATAATTATTGTAATGCTTTCTGTGAAATCTTGCTGTTCTCTCTTCTCTTGAACGTGAAAGTGATCTTTGCAGTTCGGGCTTAATTCATGGATAGCAAATTACCCTCTGTTGTTGGTTTCTCTGGAGTTCTTATGTTGTATCCAAACAAATTAATTGGTACTTCTGGTGAGTCTGATCACTTTTTCCACCTTGCTGTTCAAAGCATTCACCCTTCTGCAAACCTAAAATTGAGCTTGATGTATTGCAAAAATGTTGTGTTGTCAGATGCTTTCTGGTGTGCCTCTGAAGGCATACAAATGCAGGGAAGAAAGACTTGAACCAGGAAGTCAATAGTGTTGAGGCTAAATTCTCACCTTTTTTAATAAACAAGTAACAATTATGTGTGCTTGGTGGTGTCAGGGAAGCGTTTTTTGTTTATTCTATCCACAAGCTTCCTACACTCGAAGTTTGTGGATTTTTCTGTTTTATTTTCTAGTAGCATTGCTTCAGCTTACACTGTGCATAACTGCACAACAGTATATCCTTGTGGCACTGCTAACATCAGTGTTCTTCGTGTAGGCATACAGTTCCTTTGGTAAACTTAAAACCAGTGACACAAGTGGCACCTGTCCTTGCTTGGAATATGGTTCCTAGCCGAAAAGGAGGAACCTATCAGAAAATAACAGGTGGATACTTCTCAGGAATAGGTTGGTACAAGGTTTCCACAAGCATTCCTTCCCTTGGGGCCAGAGGGGAGTGGGGGAGACGCTCATGACAGTTTTAACAGTAGCAGTCCTTGCATATTGGAAGTGACTTAATTTAGCCTGTGATACAAAACTTGGTCACTGCAGAGGTTTGGTGTAAAGTGATCCTTCAGACAGAGGGTTGAATTTGTCTTTGTGAAAGAGCAAATCCATTGAAAACACATAGTAAAGTAAGTATTGCTCAAAATTGAGAGGAAGAAACTTGGCACTTGAGAACTATGTGTAAAAACTGGGTGTGTGAACCAAAAAGCTCGTCTCATTTGGCCTTAGCTTCTGCTAAGAGACTATGGACAGACTAGGGCTTCCCCAGCTAATGAAATGTGGATTGTATTTGATTAATTTGCAGAATTTTTTAAAATAAATAATTGCAGCCTTCATAAAGAGGTTCTAACACCAAGACTACTGCTTTGATCATCTGAAGTTGGGAAGGTATTCACATGTGAGATGATTTTATTCTATTCATAATTTAACACCTGCTTGAGCCTTCACAATCAGCTATGAAGTTTGCATGCCTAAAATGCACTTTTTCTGGGATAGGCCGTTTTCCATGTGTCCGAATACTGTCTCTTCTCAAATGATAAAGAGCTCTAAACTCAGCTGTTTAAGGTGTAAATCTGTGTTTTCTGTCCTCAACTGAAACTGCAGAAATGGATATGAAAACACGGAAGAGAATGCTTAAGAAAGTTCGTGGAAAGGAAGTCTTTATGACTGTGGCTTATAGCAGGGGCCAGGCAGTTCTTCCACCCCGGCTACAGCACAGTTTGGGGCGCTCTCCTCCAGTTCACTGCTCACAGGGTGGTGGAAACATGGCACCTTATGAACATTATCATCCTCAGAATCCTCCTCAGAGACATAACCGTGGATTTGGAATGACAAGGTACGGAAGCTTTGAGAACTTGTCTGAGATCACCACTCCATTCTTGCTGCAGATTAGTTAGGAGAGAGTTTGTGCTATTTAATAGGTAAAACTACGTATGAGTTCCATCTGAGAAGCACTTCCTGGTAATTGCACCTTTTACCCTTTAAACTTAGGGGATCTGCCCGATTTATAAACAGGCACAACATGGTTGGCCCTCAAATAGCATTCTACCCCAGTCCAGGAAAGAGATGCTATCAGAGCTATGACAATTTCTCCTGCAGGTCCTGGTAAGTGAATATAAACCTCTTTACGAACCATTGCTCTGAGAGTTGGGGAGGATGGTGGGAGAGGTATGTGGAGGGCCGAGTTGGCTGTTAATGACACAGTATGAAACAACGGGTTTACTGTGCCTCTCCAAAAAGAACAGAGTTAAAATTGAGTGACAAAACCAAGGTGAAACTCCAAGAGTGATGATTCTTAACTTCCTTTCTTGTTAAAGCTCGTACAGCCGCAGCCGCCGTCAGATGCAGTGTGTAAATAAGGAATGTCAGTATGGGTTTGTACCGGGGAATGGAGAGGAGCCTCAAGGACCAGAAGAGACTATAACTTTCTATGAGATTGAAGGAGAGGAGGACACTGCTTTTCCCAGTTTGCCAGTAAGTTATGAACAAGAGAGATGTTAAAGCTTCTGAAAGAGAGAGGGAGGGGAAAGCTGTACAAATGCGCAGCACTACCAGAGTATACAGCAGTCTATTTTTTTGTCCTTGCAATAAGCTTTGGTAGTGAGTGTGTTTTGAGAAGGGAAGGTTGAAGTGAGTCTAGATCCTGTATGATCTCCTTAAAGCCTCAGTTTTTCTAGATGTTCCCCTTGTTTCTCCCTCACCTCACGAGCAGCATTTGTTTTCTCTCTAGTGTGTATTCATGAGAGTCATGTTTCTCCTTTCTGTTGCAGTTTGAAAACAAAACATGAAAAACCCAACTCCTTTCCTCTGTCGCTGTCTGTCTAGCTCTAAATATTGTGGGAGAAAGCTTTTCACTTGTTTGCCACACTGTAATTTATCATTTCTGTAACTAGATTCAGAAATGGTATAGTGAGCGATAGCCTGGGCTGCTCCTCTGAATTTACAGTTTTGATGTTTTGGGCTAGCATGTTGTTCTTGAAACAGTTTTGTCTGCTACAGAAACTGGAGAAGAGTCAAAATCTAGACTTCTCTTCAGACTGTCTTTCTGTCGGGTTGTAGATAAAGTGACACAATGTATTCATGTGCTTTAAAATAAATCTTTTAGTCTAAGCCCTGTACAAAGCTGGATGTGCTACAAAAAAAAAAAATCAATTGATATTTAGGTTACTGAATAGGAAAGTAGATCACTCTTTAAAAAAAAAAATATAGAAATAACCCTGGTAGGTTTTAATTTCTTTTTACTGTGGTGACATAGTGAACTAAAGAAATGCTAGACTTGTATTTAAATGGGAGACAGGGAATCAGCTCAGGACTGATTCAGCAGCAGCCATTTTTTCATTTGTTGTCATGTGCTAGATCTGTAGTCTCTGCTCTGATTTTCCTCTGAGTGTCAAGGAATAAGGACAGATTACCTTGCAGTTTTTTCCCCCGACATGAAATATCCATTTCATCGATATCGATTTCAGCTTACTAGTTTTCCCTCTGCATTGCTAGACTGTATACCTGCAGCTCCTAATTAATAGTTTTTCCGTGCCTTTGTTATTGTCAATGCCAAAGCCTTTTCTCTGTCTCTTCCTTGTCTTGTTTAGTAAAGGAATATAACATTTCCTGGGGAAAGATGCATCTTGCAGAAAACTCTGCCATCCTACTAGAGGCCTGGTGGGAGAATCTTCTGACTTAGCACCTCTGCTTCAACCTTGGAAATCTTACAAGCCTCTCTGAGCACTTTATTGGTCTCCTAGTCACCATGTCTTCTGAGGAGAATTTTGAGTGTCAGCTTAGCCATCACAAACGAGGGAATCAACTCCTTTCACTCGAGCATCTCAATCTTATATTCCTGCTTCAGAGAACTCTGTATTTTATGTTGTGATGCAACTAAGGCCTGACATCACGCAAAGGCAAAGGGCCTGTGAAGTGTTAAAGTTGAGTCCTTGATGGGTGCTGTGCTCTGAAAGAGTCAGGCTTGCATGTGTGGGTCAAGTTGGTGCAGACAGTGGTGTCAATGCCAGCAGCCACCCACGGATTTCACTATATGTGAGAAAGAGAACCTTTTTCCATGATGATCAGAGTAACTGGATGAACTGATGTGCTGTTGGTGCGGTGGGAATGCTCCGGGATGAGGAACGCAGGAGTATGTGTGGGGGGTAGCAGTCTTGGCTGTTGTCTAGGGTCTGTTCCCTCCTTTTTGCTTTTGTTGGAGCCTTAGACGAAGCTGGCTAAGTTCTGGGAGGGAGCAACTTGACAGTATTGCACAGGACGGTGGTAGGTCATCAACAATAAATTACCTGAAGTATGCTGGGCAGAACAAAAGGTGAAGGACAGGAACATGTCCGCAACTCTCTTGCTGCAGTCAAGGTGCCTAGGAACAGAGACACAAATTGTAATTCTAGTAAGTTTTGATTGCAGCAAGCTTGGTCTGCCAGCCTGTTACTGTTCTGTGTGTGTGTAGAGCATGCAAAGCCTTTGAATTTTTTCTAAATGCATGCTTCTGACTTTGCTTTTTAGAGCCAGGGTAGCCCTGCTCCCATTGTCCATGGTCCAGCAGGATTTTGGGTAGCAAGGAGAGGCCCAAACTCTGTTCCACCTAACAAGCAGCCACTGAATTCCTCAGAAGAGGAAGAAGAAACAAGTGAAAATGGTGAGTTCTGAAATTATTAATGTGTGGAAAGACAGGTTTAGAAGACCTTCAGTGTGCTTTTCATTGTCAAAGTAGGTTCCTTAACATCATCTGAATATCTCTTTATTGTGAGCTTTGAACTTGCCTGTGAGTATGTTATTTTTTTATCATTGTCTTACAGACAAGTTTGCTACACCATGACCCTTGTGGTAGCATAGATCTGTAGCAAGCTAAGTTACTGCTTCAAAATGCATGGTGTAAATTTGTTAATGGTGATCTTGATAGCTGTTGGAGTAACAAAATGAGTATATCTTGAGTGTTTCACTACCTTTTCTGCACAAAACAACATGGTACTGAAAGCAGCTCATTAATGCAGGCACGGAAATGTAACTGTGGTATCTTCAGCTTTTAAGCTTTTATTTTTATTCTTTTTTTTTTCCCTTGAATCAAAGCTTCCTGTTCTCTCCCTTGTAGGGAAATTTCATGAAGAATATATCTATGCACCTCCAGGTAAGTATAACTTTTGTCTTTACTGACAGAACACTCGATGAATGTAATATACTCATTATGACCTTTTTATAAGTTTCTGAAGGATTATATTTAATTCTGCTTTTTCCAATTAATTTTGCTTATGCCCTCCAGATCCTGACTGTGAAACTGCAACAGTATTTAGTTCATCAGAACCTGCAGCAAACTTGGTAAGCTTTAGTCATTGTCTGTTCAGATAGGAATCCTTGAAGTATGCTGCATTCTTTGTAGAAACTGTCCTTGGATGCAGGCTTAATGTAGTAGGTCAACCTTCTTTTGGAAAAAAGGAATGACTTTCATTTATATTCTTGCCCCCATTTTCCTACCTAAATGATGAGGTTTTGATCTGAGTCTGTGATTATAGTCTGAATTGTAATAGATACATCAGTGACTTTTGCACCTTCCCCTTTGCAAAGATAAAGCATGTATTTGAGTGTTGTTTACTTTTCTTTTTCTGCTCCAGACAACACTTGCTTTTATCATGCTACCCTTCAAGTCCTACTCGAGTTAGTCTCATTCCACCACTGTGGGGCTGGAGAGATCTCACCTCTGATAGAATTGACTTTGGAATATTATTTTTTTTAATCTGAAACTAAATCTTGAGTCACCTACTGGTCTACAGTGGATGTGAAAGCCAGCCTTATGTGTGTCACAATAAAACTGCTTTCACTGAAGTTATGAAAGATCTTCTGTGTGTATATAGTCCATAAATTAATAAAAAAATTCAGGGGTGTGGGGGGTGTGTGTGCCTTGTGACTTCTTTGCCTCTTAAACAAACTATACTTTACTTTGGAATCCCTTCAGGAAGAAGGAGCAGTCTCTGTGTCACCTCAAGATGGAGCGTCTTCCTACAGCTATCCCCAGAAGGTAGTATCTAGTACTTCACTGCAGTAGCCCTGTGGAGAGGTAACTGCTCTGCTTGGTCAGTGGCAATTTGTGGGGTCCCTTTACCTGCCTCTTGCAGCGTCCTGTAGCAAAGAATACAATTCCCTGTAAATATAAGCAAAACAGAAGGGTGAGAAGATGCCTTATAGGTGTCTGCAACTCCAAACTGGTATTACCAAGCCAAGTTTTAGAGAATGGGGATAGTTAGCTGCCTTTACAGCTAGGACTTCCAAAATGCATTTATGTGAAGTGTGAATTTTTGAACTATGTGATGTTTCCATAATCTTTGACAAAGCCAATTGTAGAAGCAGTTTGCTGAATACTCTGACTCTCTTCCAGGTGTTGGTGAACTCTGCAGCAGTCTCAACCTCAACAGGTGTTTATGCTGCTCCAGCTTCAGGCTTCTCCTCAAATTCTTCTGCCTCCGCTCCGCTCCTAATTAATACAGCAGTTCCCCCACAAACAGCAGTTCAGCCAGTCATAGTATCTCCCCTTTCTATAGGGAGGCCAGGTAGAGTGCACATATGATGGCTATGGACTTGGATTTCAAAGTAACTCTTTAAGTCACTTAAAGTGATTCGTCTGTTCCCTGTTGCTCTAGGACAGACAGTTATGTAAGGAAAGTCTGGCCTGCCTTCTAGTGTGGAGAAATGATTGAAAAAGACCTTATTCTTAACTGGAATATGAAGCTTGCTGATAGACATACAGTTAAGGCTTGTGAGATTGGAACCTTCCCATGTGTTTTTTAAATTTCTTTTTGACTTCTTTTAAAGTGATTTCTGAAGTGAACTTTGTTAAAGCTTGTGTTTAGGGCAACTGAGATGACAAGTTAGTGCATGCTTAACTGTGTACCTTAGCATCTTGATCATTTGATGTGCCATTGCAAATTTGACTTCTTTCTAATTTTTTTTTTCTTTCTAATTGTAGCTGTTTCTTCAGTGCCATTCCCAATTTACTCATCTCCTCTTCCTCCAGTCAGTGAGGTGGGAGAAGCTGGTGCCGTTCTTCCACCGTACTCTTGTGATCCCAGTGGCAGTGATCTGCCTAGAGGTAACGATGGTATTTTGTGGTTTTACTACTCTTCAGCACACTTCTGACTTGTGTTCTCCATGGAAACTTAACAGCATGTCTATAGTGAGAAGAAATGGCTCTTTGCAGCTCATAGGGAGTGAGAAATAATACTATGGATGCTTAAGCTAAAAATGCTTTAATTCCCAGTTTTGAATAGCAAGTTCATACTTGACTCAAATATGTGATTACTGCAGCTTTAGCCATCATCCTAAAGAAATTAATACCAAGGGAGAGGGTGCATGGCCTATATCATACTGGTTCTTGGCAGAGTAATAATTTTTCTGATAACAGTTTTTTTGGAAAAAAACCCAAACTGTATATTTATAAAGCTGTGCTGTTGCACAGTTCAGTGAGCTATTGTGGTGTTTTCCTGTATGGCTTCGAGACATTCTTTGATATCATAAACAGGGGATAAAGTGTTGGGTCATCTCATTCTTTGGGTGCATAGACTTCTCATACACTGTCATAAGTAATGACAGTGTTTAAGTTACATTTCAGCTGTTAAGCAAAGAGCATGCAAGAGCCAATGTAGTGCCTACCAGCTGAGCAGCTCAGAAAGAGCTTTCAGCTTTATCAGCTGAATGTGGACTTCATTTTGGAAGTGGTAATCTTTAGTCAACTTGCTCTTATACTTTTAAGAATATTGTCATACAGTGCAAGGTTGCATCAGACAGCCAAGCTTGATAAGTAGTGCAACAGGCATATACATATTAGATTTTTTCATTGTTATTAATTTATCCCCACATTCTGCCATGTTTATGGCTCACAAGGCTCAAACGGAGCCTGTAATTCATAGACCTTTGTTTAACAACTGAAAGATCAAGATGTCTGTTGTCCTTATTGCAAGCTAAGTGCACCTCTGCTACAGGAATAACAGCTGTAACCTGCTCTGAAGAGCAGCAATGCAAAACTGGCTTGCTGTACACGTTTTTGTTGTTCAAGTAGTGTGTGTATCTCTGCGCATTGCTTGAAGTACACAGGCTTTTTAAATATCCCCTGTACACTGGCTATGTTGATGGTCTGTGTGTCATAGCTGGCTTATTCTAATAGCCATTTATAGATACAGCAGATTACAAGATTTTGTCAGACTTACTGCCTTTAGTTCAGGTTCCTGAATCTCCCATGTTCTCTGTTGATGGAGAGTAACTTTTCATTCAGGGATGAGTGATGGAAAGAACTGGCTGCATATAAGTAGGGTCTGTGAAATCCAGGTATTCCTTTTTGCACTGTTTGAAAAGTGTAGTTTCACTATAACTATCTGACTTGATTTCTTCCCCACATTCTCCCTGTGCCCCCTCCCCACCACCCCACCCCCAAAACAAAAAACAAACCAAAAAAACCCACCACCACTTGCAATTTAGTAATGCAAATTGTTTTCATGCTTGATTCAGTGTATTGCCAGCTAAAGTATCTCTGTTGTCCCTATGTGGGACTTTCCTCCTCAATGTGCTAATCCTAAAGGGCTGATTTCAGATATGATGAAGAGCTACTCTTGATCTCTAGAGTTTGGGTAGCTACATCCGGTAGGTTACAGAACAACTTTGGGCTGAAGTTCTATGGGTTCTTTCAGATACATTTGCAATGTACCATGCTTGTCTTGTCAGAAGTTGATCTGGAAAAAGACAGTTTCCAAAACACTGTGGTGTGGCTGTTCAAATGCCTGCTGCTTCACAGGTACTGCTAACATGCTCTGTTTTCTTCAGGTGCTCTCAATTCCTGGTTTTGTTAATCTTCAATATTCTGTTTTCCAATTTCCTGTTGCAGTAGTATCACTCTAGATGATACTATGCACACATCTGAGTTAATGGGTTTCAGCTTTAGGTGAAGGCCCTTAACTGAGTCTTTCAGCACTTGGGAGAATTGGGCAATAAGTGTACTGACAAGAATCTGGAGTGGATGTGGATTAATAACCTCTTCAGACCCTGCCTGTAGCTCTTAAGCTGAGTCATTCCATAATATTGGCCATGTCCCTCTTGGCATAGACTCTAGTAATCTCCTCTTAAGGATTTGAAGGTTGTTAGTGCATGTAACACTTCTGTTGTCACACTGCTACAGTAAAACGTATACAGCCTTTGAGGTAAGAAATCCAGAAGCTTTGGAGTAGTGCAGGGTCATGTACCTGGGTACACTTGATGTAGCATTCTGTGCGCTTTACTGAAGATACTTGCAGGCCTGGTATTTGGGATGGTATAGACTGGGAGTGTGACCTGTCAACAGGCTGGAGTCCTGGACCTGGGAAGAAAACCTGCCGTGTGCCTTAGCATTCCTTTGGTACATCTGCGTTGGTTCCAGCTTTCAGAGTCTGTTGGATCTCTGTTTAATGGAGCTTAGGGCTTGTGAAGCATGTTTATTAACATGACGACCTTAGGTGTCCTACCCTTGCCGGCTCCTGTGTGTTTGAAGGAGGTGCTGATCAAAGATGACTGGGTGTTGCTGTCTTCCAGAGGCTGCAGTAGTGCTCAGGATTGACCCGAGCCTCCTGTCAGCACAGTAGAAATTTTATTGTGATTTTTGTCCTGATGCGCTGTAAGATGAGTCTTATCAGTAGTCAACGTGGTCTGCATGTTTTTTGGCTTAGCTGTTGCTTCGTAAGGGTGTCGTGTTTTAGTGAAGACTGACTTATTTTGAGACACCTAAATGAGGAATATAAACAAAAACTGGTCTCCTACTGTACTGGCTTCTGTTCCAGCATTCCACAGACGTCAGTATTTCCAGTATCAGTTTGTCACTTCAGTCTCCCGGTTCTTCCTTTGTACTGTTATCGCTGCTGTGAAGCAGCTGTTTCATTCATCTCTTTGCTTGTTTTGCATAGATTTGCATAAACAATTGAAGAACAAAAATCAGATTTTTTTTTTAAAAGAAGAAAGCCACTTGTTCCAAATGTAGATGCCGTTTCAGCTAGATACTAAAAAAAAGTTGGCGTTTATGTGAGCCTTTGGGTTCTTTTTAGTATTTTACTGAGTGTGGTCAATGTTACAGCCAAATCACCGTCACTTTCTGGAGCAAGCTTACAGCTGTAAGATGTAAGGAGGGATCTGTGCGCGCTTCCTAAAATAGCTGCGTGGATTGTTGCCCTGATCAAATATGCTGAACAGTAAGAGAGTTGAGAATTGGCAGCAGCCACAGAGGAACAAATCTCTGTGCGTTTCAAGAGTGGGGTTTGCATTTCTGGCGCTGTGCCTATCTGCAGCAAAATGGGATGCGCAGTACCATAGAGAAGCAGGGCTGGGAAAGTGTGGTAGATGGGTGGAGAGGGAAGCAACATGGAGCCACGGCCCTGGTCTAGGGGGAAGAGGGGAAACAGCAAGAAGGTGGTCCGTGTGGTAACTCTGGAGTTGTTGCTAAGATGAATGCCTTAGTGGCTCCCTCCTTTTGAGTTGTCTCTCTGCTGTCCCTTTCAGTTCTCAGCAGTACTAAAGCAAAGTCTGTGTCTGTGCATGCACATGCGAGCCTACTGCTGTGGAATGGGTTGGTTTGTTCTTCCTGAGCCTTTGAAACAATTGTTTGAATCCGAGAAATGAAGAATTTCTCATGCACGGTGCCAGAACTGCATCATAGGATTAAAACGTGCACTCTCTCTTTCCCTTTCAATGATCAACTTTAAAAGTTGAAAACTGCTTGACTGGTTTCAGACAGCTCCAAGTCCAAACCCTGTTGTTCTTGGAGCAGGGTTTCAAAGTTCCTCCACACATCTGGGATTGCCTCTCAGCATATCGTGTATTTGCCTGAGGGCAAATTATTGAGTACATAGAAAACAGAAGTAAAAGACTACTTGTAAGAAAGGAGGGAACTCTGCTTCCCCTTGTGAGGAAGGGGAAGGAATGAGCATACTCCTTATTCCTCCCCTCCGCCCTCCCCTGTTTTCTGACTTGATACAACAATTGGGGGGACCCCCAAAACTAGGTCAGAAGGTCTTCAGATTGCTGTGTATGTTGTCCACATTGACGTGTCTCTGGTCACTGCTCACAAAGTTCTGATGATGAAGATAGCGGCAGAGCAAGACTTAACTCTGGGCAGAAGCTGTGTGAAGCTGGAATCTACAGGAGTTGGCCTGTTGTCTCGCATGCCAGCCCAGTCTGGGTATTTGCAGTATGTGTGCAGAGTGTGCATATAACATGTGTACACTGTGGGTGAATTGACACTTGTGTATGAGAAGGCTGCTCCTGCCTGTCGGCATGCTTCCAAACCCTTCCTTATTTCTGTAGCGAGGTTGGGAGGGAGTGCTTTTAGTGCTTAACTTAATTTAGGGACTCATAAGCAAATTTTGAGTTGATAAAATATATTTTCCACTAAAACCCCACCCTAAATAGGAATCCAGAATTGCTTAAGTCCCAGTTGCTTAGACAGTGGAGGCTTGTAACACACTGACAGTTATGACTTAAGTAATAAAGATGAATAAACCAAAATTAAAGCTAATGTAATTATTCAAGTTGGACAATAAGTTGGTCAGACAAACGCTTTACTATTGCAAAAATATCTAACTGGATTAGCTTTAAAAAGATAAACTGGTTTTAACAACTACTTATATTCAAGATATGTTCTTTACCCTTGAAGCTTTAAATCTAGTGCTAAAATACTGTTACTCATTAAGTTAGAGTGACTTAAAATAAAATGCTCTTGATGTGCGAAAATCTTTTGCTTCTCAGTTTATACTATTCTGACCTTTAATGTAATGTTCTTTAATTTCAGATACAAAGGTCTTGCGATATTATTTTAATCTGGGATTGCAAGTAAGTGCTTTTAACATGAGTATAGTAAATTGCCTGTAAAAACTGCTGCTTTTCTTGACAAATGTACTGATGCGTTTAAGAGTTCCAAGTGTGCTAAATGCGCATCCTGTGCACTTGACTACTAATGCATATAGGCTTGCTTGATGGAGATTAAAGTATGGCTCGGGAAATGAAGTTCCAACTCAAACTGTGAAGCACACTAGTATGCACACATGTTTAGTTGTTGTACTTTGGGTTGTGGTATTGGGTTTTTTGGTTTTGTTTTTGAGGTGCATGGTGGATAAATACTGTTCTTTCTTTGAAGATAAGAGGAGGAACCTCAGCCATTCTTAGGAAAATTTGTGTACTTAGACAAGACCTCGAAGAACATTAGGGATGTGTGGTTTTGAGTCTCCCAGGACTTGTACAGCTGTGTTCAGACTGGTTGTCACCATTCCTCTGTGTTCTGGGAGCTCTTTGCTGAAGAGTTGTCTCTGCACAAGCAGTCATACGCAGTTCCAGTGCTGCTGCTCAGGGAGGTAAAGGAAGTCATGTCAGCTGCTTCAACTGAAGAAATAGGAAAAATCTCTTCATATATGACTTAGACAATAGGTAGGAATCTTTCTCTGTAAAGATTTCTGACACAACAGCAATGTGAAACTGATGTGACTGTTGCTGCAGGTATTGTGATACCTTTTCTGGTAGGCCGTACTGGGGTTTCTTGGTGTGTGTAGTATCTTAATGGGCTAGGAAGGAAGAAATGCACTTCTAATTTTAGATGAGAAACTAGTGATGATGTGGAGGAGGGATGGAGCGTATGTGGTTGCATGCATGACCTTGTATTTTTTCCTTGTCTCAAAGTATTGTCATCAGAGCTACTGGCCTTCCATGATGTATGTACAGCCAGTGCTGCCACCGTCACCTGTGGAAGTTTATCCAGCATATGCTGAGCCAGCTCCTGTCCTAGATCAGTCAGTACCTCAGCTCTACGCTGATGCTGGGCGAACTGAAGTCCACCAGGTTCCCTTGGAAGCACCTGCAAATGGTTAGTATTTGAGTATAAGACCACATACACAACTAATGAGACTTGAAGGAATAGGTCTTCAGAACGTGACTGCTCATAGGAGCTGCTTGCCTGCAGCTTTGCTATCCTGTAGGAAGTGTGAGGTTGGGAGGCCACAGAGTAAGCCTTGCAAGGGGTCCTCACAAGTTCTTCTGCTATCTGTGATACTACAAGTGTGTCAGAGTCACTGGTGTGGCCACCAGTGTGTCAAGGGCTTTTTAAAGCCATAAAAAGGAAGAAGTAATTAGTTCTAGGCCTGTACCAGGTATGCTAACTTGGTAGAACTTTTTCTAAAACTGTGAAGGAATCTGTTTGCTTACTGATAAGCAAATAGTCATGGTATCAAAACAGCATGCCTGTATTTAAAGTAAAGGAGATGGTTGAGTTTTGGTAAGCCCTGAGCATTGGTACTTCTACTCCATGGTAACTTTTAGATGGAAGATGTTGCAAACCTTGGTTTTAGCCTCAGCTGTTGTCCTGGTTTCAACTGGGATAGATTTTTCTTCCTAGTGGCTGCTGTTTTGGACTTAGTATGAGAGTAATGGTGATAGCACATATTGTTTTACTTGCTGCTTAAGTAATGCTTATATTAAGTCAAGGACTTTGCCAGCTTCCCATAGAAGCTGAGAGAGAGCACAGACAGGACAAGGTGGCCAAAGGAATATTCCATACCATAGACTTGTTCTCAGTATATAAATGGGGGTTGGCTGGGGGGTCAGGGGTCTGCGATTGCTGCTTGGGACAGGCTGGGCAATCGATCATCAGGTGGTGAGAGCAATGTATTGCATCACTTTTTTTGTATATTCTTTTACTGTTAATATTTTCTCTTCCATTACTGTTATATTAAACTGTCTTTATCTCAACCCACGAGGTTGGGGTTTTGTTTTTTTGTTGTTTGTTTAGTTGTTTTTTTTCTTTTTCTCCTTCTTGGGAGAAACCCATCTCCCTCTCCTACCTGGGGGAAGGGAGGGAGTGAATGGTTGTGGTCCTAGTTGCCACCTGGGGTTAAACCATGACAGCTGTTACCTCTTGAGTAGCCCTTACTGCTAGCTGTGTCTCTTACTGTGCATAAAATTTACAGCAAAACTTAGTTTCACCTAGCAGCTTGGTAACAAGCTTGTAGATATACACTTGGTTAAATAGGAGGATTGTATTCAATGAGGAAAAAGATGTCAAAAAGGTCAGATGCCTAGCTCATTAAAAATCTATGGAACATGGCAAACAGTGCTGGAAAGGAGCGCATCGTAACAAAAGAGTTGCTCAGAGGCATTGATGCTTATTGCTCTGATAATGCTTCAGCCTGTTCAGGTGGGGTGGTTCTTTTGCACAGATGAATGTCATAAGGTCAGAAATGAAATAGGGGAAGAATATAATAGAATAGATTCATAGAATGGTTAGGGTTGGAAGGGACCTTGAAGATCATCCAAGCCTGCTGCCATGACCAGGGACACCTCCCGCTAGACCAGGTTGCTCAAAGGCCTGTCTGACCTGGACTTGAACACCTTCAGGGATGGGGCATCCACAATTTGTCGTGGCAATCTCTTTCAGTGCCTCATTACCTGTATTTTAGCTCTTGAACAGAGTTTAGTGAGAAGATGAGTAAATTGTCCTCTAATCTACCTTAGGACCCAAAGTGATTTTGACCCCTCTGTTAGGGGGTGTAAAATTGTAATCTAAATGGATTTTCCCTTTTGGCCACCAAAATGATGCTGTGTTCACCATAGTGAAAGTCTGCATAAAAAGACCATAGATATGGTAAAATATGGTAAGTGTATGTATTTTGTTCTGTTTCTTTAAGGTAACTTTCAAAATGCAGAGCCTCCACCCCTGTCCTATGGGCCAGTATATTACCCAGTTGTGTCGGACCCCTTCAGCCAGCAGTCTCTTCCTGGGTTTGATTCTTTAGTACCTGCCTATCGCTGTGTTGGTACCTGGCATCCTGTAAATCCACCATATGGAAATTCTCCACAGATTGCTAATGCTGTAAGTTCTGGACCACTGCACCAAGTCAGCTACATTGCCTCACCTAACCCTGCACCTCATGATGTGCCTCAAGGAATGTAAATCTGGGAGCTGTAAGTGCACTGTTTGCCCTTGGTTTGTCTTGTGTCTTGTTTGTCAGCTCTGTGTTTATACTGCCTCGTAAATGTTACTGTGTCTCAGTGGGCTGGGTCAGTTGATTAAACTGCATTCCAATTTCCTGTTTCTCTTTAGGTTTATGCTAGTGATAGTTGACTTGACAAGATGTTGTTTTAGTTGATGTTGGAAACCATCAGAAAAGAGTATACACAAACTATAGTGCAGGCAACACAAAGCTTGAAGTGGACTATATAAAGTATGTGTGAAAACACATGCTATCACTATAGGAATGTTGCATCATGTATGTCTGTGAGGAGTTGCACTGGAACACTTAGACACCTGGTTCTTGTTTAAGCACTGAAATAAGCTGCCATTACAACTATAGATAAAAATTGGGCACAGGGTCATTAGAAGAGGATGAAAATATTTGAAATAGTTGGCTTTCTCAGATTTTGCAAAACAAAACTACTTTGCCACTAGTGGTTGCATAATTGTAATAGCTGTGTTTCTCCTGTTTAATTTCACTCTGCTTAGGTTTCATGTCTCTTGAAAGCGCAAGAATACTGTTTGATCTCTTGTATATTGCTGTTTGTCAGTAAGATTTGTTTTGTGAAAGCTGTTGCACAAATGGTGTCAGTCTTGGTGTTTGGTTTGCACTGATAGCACATAATAAAAGCATTGAACACACGAAAATGAGTGGTCATTTATCACTGGGAGGTTACGTTCCTGACAATTAGACATTCAGCAGCCTGGACTGAAGAAATGTAGTTGTCCAGGGAGGTGATTCTGCCCCTCTACTCTGTTCTTGCGAGACCCCCCTACCTGGAGTACTGTTTCCAGCTCTGGGGACCCTAGCACAAGAAAGATATGGACCTCTTAGAGCAAGTCCAGAGGAGGGCCACAAAGATGGTCAGAGGGCTGGGGTACCTCTTCTATGAAGACAGGCTGAGAGGGCTGGGGTTGTTCAGCCTGGAGAAGTCTCCGGGGAGACCTTCTAGCAGCTTTCCAGTAACTAAAGGGACCTACAAGAAGGCTGGAGAGGGACTTCTCACAAGGTCATATAGCGATAGGGCAAGGAGTAATAACTTTATGCTGAAAGAGGGGAGATTTAGATTAGATGTTAGGAAGAAATTCTTTCCTGTGAGGGTGGTGAGCCCCTGGCCCAGGTTGCCCAGAGCAGCTGTGGCTGCCCCATCCCTGGAGGGGTTCAAGGCCAGGCTGGACGGGGCTTGGAGCAGCCTGGGCTGGTGGGAGGTGTCCCTGCCCAGGGCAGGGGGTTTGGAAGTAAATGATCTTTAAGGTGCCTTCCAACCCAAACAATTCTATGATTCTTGCCTTGTTTCTACTTTTGGCTGTGTATCTGCATATGGCTACAGGTATGGTATAGGAGGAAGCCTGCTTTAGAGAAGGAGATGAAGCCAGTAGCTTCATGCAATGGTGCAATTGTAATTTGCCAAAGTTGAAATCCATCTCAGCAGGCCCATGTTACTGTTTGGTGTTTTGGTTTTTTTATTTTTCCTTGTTCATAGCTAAGTGGTGGCGAAAATGGGTTTGACTGCAGAATTGGGAAGGAGGGAAATTATGTTTCCTTCAGTATCCTTTTTAAGTAACTATGGAAGCAAAAGCCAGAGTGACTCCTTACATTTTATTATCTTAAATTCATCCAGTGCTTCTGGTGTTGATCCTATTTCCTGTCGAGACTTTTTTTTTCCCCCTAAGAGAAGATGATAGTGTAATCCTCTCTTGGGAGGGTTGCAAGCTTGTCTTTTGGTTTATTTCCTCAAATCTCTAATTGCTGTACACTTAACTTGGCAATTTAACACTGGCTTTTCAAGATGGAATAGGCAGGTAAAAAGTCAAGCATGATGAAAATGACCCCTCAATAGATAATTTGATTATGAGCTGCTGATGTTTAAAAAAAAAAACCAAACCCAAACACACACAAAAAACCCCCATGAAAACTCAATGTGTGTATGCGAAATGATTCTACAAAGTAATTGGAGGCAGTTAAGACCTTGGCCTTTGTAGTTCTGTCTCTGGAGGAGCACTTGTCTTGCACACACATTTCTCAGAGAAGAAGATACCACAGGATTTTTTTCCTCCTTTCTCTGAAAAAGCATTCAGTAGACTAACCTCTTAAAGGAACTGGTAAAGCATGTGACTTATTTTATGAGCTTTAAAATGGAACAGGCTTAAGTACAGTCTCCATGATGGAGTCGTCAAGTGTGGTTCCACCTCAGTCGTGAGTGCCATCTGTCATATCCCAAACAGTTGCTGTCAAGCCCCAAAGTGAATATCTTCCACTTTCAGGCTTTAGCTATGAATAATGCCTCCTTTCTTCTGCTGTCGCTAGACAGCCTTGCTTTTTTTCTACACAAATGGTTGTGATAGCTAAGTGTTGGTGGTTTATCTTCTGGTATTAGTTTTTCTCCTGAAGCCAACTTTTTTTTTTTTAGTTCAAAACACTGACTGATAATTCCCGTATGGAGTCAAGTTGTTTGCATGTTTTTGCTTACCCTTCTAATTGCTGAATTATTTAGCGTTAGCCATGGCTATCATGGCCATGTTTGCCACTTTGATATACAGGAAAATTACATTAATTGATACAACAATATATGTAATATGTGGCCAATTAACTTATTTATGGATTTGATATACAGAGTTACCTCTGTGACTTGATAAATCTATTTTAGCCAGGGCTGTTTAGGCTCAAAATTAACTTTTTGAACTAGCAAGTAGGGACTGTGGGGAACAGTCAGGAGCGTGTCCTGCAGCTGGTTGATGAATGCTCTCTGTAGGTCAGGAAATGCTGCCTTTTTATTAACAGCAAAAAAGCATAGAACGGTACAGAGATTTAAGTGAATGTTGGATTCCTTTATTTTCAATTCAGTTTTCCAGAGTTGTGTTGCACTGCAATAGCTCTACATCACTTACTAAAACAGCTGCTAAAAAAGCTGCAGCTCTACCTGAAACACAGCTAACCTGCTTCATACTTCAGCAGTTTCCTCACCTAGAGATTACTAGGGCTGGCTGCAGCACCCCTGTCCTAATAAAAACAGTCCTAGTTTTGTGGTCAAGTGTTCCAGTGGCCAATTGCTGCAAAACCGTTGCTTTTTCAGAAGCTGTAAGATAATTCATATCAAAATTACACAGAATTCAGGGGGGTTGTTTGAGCGTGGTTTTTTTGTTGGGAGCGTGTGTATGTGTGGACTCTGGGTGCCAAGATGTGGGAACCCACTGTCAGCCTGGTGATCGTCCAGGTTTGTGGCACAGTGTTTGGTTATTCCTCTGTTACAATTTGATACCAGACCGATGCTCTGGGTTTTTCATGCCCAGCAGAATCTTGGACTTTCCGTGAACAGGGGTAGCAGGATATAGCTTGCAGGCATAAGTGTATTTTGTCTTTAAATAGAAGCACAGGAAAATCCATAAGTATTGATTTCTATTGGGAACAATTTTTTTCCTTCAGATTGTGTGCTGGGTTTTTTTCCTTTCTTTAATGGCTGCTTGAAATATGTTGCATAATAATGACTTTTTAAAGCAAGGATTTAATCCTGAAATGTGTTTTTCATTTTCCTTTATTTTTTGTGGATGGATTTTCAGCTTTTAAAAGGGAGAACGGAACAGAAGAGTTGTGCAGCCAAGTCTGCTCCAGTCGTGCTTGCCGCCTCCTTTTCCACACCATGTTTTTATATATGAAAGGCAGGGGCTCAAATTAAATTAACACCTGAAGGCTGTGCAGGAAGGATCCATGAGCTGGCAGCGACACAGAGCGCTCTCTTCAGATGTGAGCACTTCGGATTTCATAGCCCTGATAAACAGCCTCAGAGCCAAGCCTCTTCTCTTCTGAAACCGCAGGATGAAAGAAGCAGTGATCAGCTGCAGTTCTGGTGCCGCTGGGGTGTGAGCTTCTTGTGTTTTTGTCAGTCTCTGCTAAACTGCTGCAAATCTTTCGGCCCTCAGAAGGAGCAGGCTTCAGTCTGACCGTGTTTGCCCGCGGGTCGCCAGACACTAGAATCCACTTCTGTTCTCTGAGCACCGCTAGCTGCGCAGCAAAGTAACAGCATGGTAGTTTGGCAGAGGTGCTTGGGTCTTGCTCCAAAGGACGTGCCAAGCCCGTGCCCTGTCTCAGTCAGGCTGCGGGTGCTGCCCTCCTGGTGCCTGCCCCGCTCCCCCTGCTCTGTCCTTGCAGCCAGAGTAACACTGCTCCTGCGCTCATCTCTGTGAGTGTTAACGGCCTTACTGCAGTTCACCAGGGGCACCAGTCTCTTTTTGAAGTCTTTTTAATTGTAAAATTCACCTGTTACTGAAGATTATAAACACTGTAGAGAAAAGCCACACTGATTCTGCCTGCCAGCAGCATTAGCCTGCTGGGCTACTGCTGGCTATTGCTCCTGTCCTCTGTTTTCCCCTTGGTCATGTAAGAACACCAAACCTATTCCTACAGTAAGTTGTTTTTCTAGCTCAGTTGTTTTGTTTTAGCTCCCAGTTCTCTCTGCAGTGCTGCTGGATACCTTCCTCTTTTATAAAATTACACCATCAAAGACTGCATTATATATGGAAGATATTCAGCATATAAATCTAGATCCAGACTTCCAAGTAACAGCTTTTTTCATAAAGGAGGAAGATAAAACCCTTGGACCAGGACTTTATAGCTTTGAAATAAGATCAGCGTTTAAATTTTGCAGGGCAGGCCTGTATCTAGAAACTCCTACACATCATCGAGTCACTGCCACTTACCAGATTTCACAGTCAGCTGAGTTGCGGCCAGTATGAAATACTTCAGCCAGTGCGAGCCGTAGGCTCAGAGCACGTACACAGGCACTTACTGCCATTTAGTTGTCTCTGCCAGGGGCGCGATCTGCAGCAACAGGGACACCTGCCGGGGACCTGACAGGGGGTGTTCATGTGTTGGCATCAGTTTCTAGCAATACTTTTATTCCAGATGCTAAATCTTGCCATCCCTGGAGAGGTGAACATTTTGCCACTAGCTTCAGGGTCTTGGGGTTTGCCCCAAAATAAGCGTCATTCTGTTCTCATAGCTGCGGTGACTGCTTGACTTTGTTGTGACAGAGAAAATGGTCTTTCAAGAAGTGAAATATCCTGTAATGATGAAATTAATGGACCATCCATGTCCCTCTGCCCTCTCTTTTATGTATTTTTTTTTTGTTTCCTACCCTGCCTATTTGCATTTTCCCATCAAATCTAAACCTGTGGTATCTGACTCTTTCTAAATCAGTGCTTTTTTAAATATCTGTCATAGTTGAAAGCCAAAAATGTTCTAGTTAATGTTTGTGGCGATTATGTGAATGCGTGATTTGTATTATTTTTCAGAAAGTGCAAGTAAGAGGAGACAAAATACACTGCAAGACCTCTCCCCTGCCTCCCACCTCTCTCCCTGCTCAAATCTCCTATTTCCAGCTTCATCCGTCTGCTGCTGCAGGGGCGGTAAGACATTGTCTGGTGCACTTTGGTTATTTCCCTGTGTCCATGTTGTCTCCCTGTGCAGGAATCTTCTGCATTTCAAGGAAAGGGATATTGCCACTGTTCAAATTGAGCGGACTCTTGTTCTACTGGAGGCTTGACCAAGAGCCTCTGGTAGTTGATGGAAACCTTCTGAAATGTATCTGCATGCTCCCCGTACTTAATGAGATTTGCTTGGAGGACAGCTTTACATGAGCAAATTAGGTTAATACAGTTATATCTTGTTGCTTAATGACTCTTTTACACTAATAGCTATATTGCTGTATATTCCAGTGTAGCTGATGTAGTTTTGCTGGTTGAAGGATATCTTTGGGGAGCAAATTGAAATGGCATTACACTTACTTAGATATCTTCGTACAGGAGTAATTGCATTCATGTGGTGCGTTTTATTTACCAACACTTCCAGTGGTTTGCTATTTTGTCGTAGACAGGACGTAATGAATGCTTTTGGGTTGGTTTTTTTTTCCGCAGACAGGCTCTGTTCAGCTCTTGCCTATGAACATTTGCTCAAATTTTGGTGGCCGACTTCACTGTAGGTAAGCAGGACTGTGCCGTGTCTTTTTTTATGTAAACACTAATTAAGTCTCTATAGAATTGGAGCCCCTGAGTGCTCCTCTGACCACTGACAACCCTGGAGGCACCTGTGCTGCGGAACAATGATTTTAAAAAGCTATAAAATTTCAGATCCGTTGCTGTTCATAAATGTTTATTATCAATAGGCAGCTGGAAATGTTACATCTGAAAAGGTAGAAACACCTTGATTTTCAATAGGCTTACATTTTTGGGAAAAAAATTAAATGCTTTATTTTTCAGTTTGCAGTTAAGCTAAAAATACACATAAAATAAATAATTTTATTTACTATGTACATCATTTCATTTTTACATGTTATACGAGGGTATGACATGGAGTCTGCACTATGGACAGAAAAGATGCAAGTAGAAAAGTACATAAAACTAAGCATTTGTTTTTGCTTTTTGCTCTTCCCCTTTCCAACCCCCCCTTTCTCTGGGGGTGGCTATTACTGCTCAATTGGCAAATCCTTAGCTCCCCACTCTGTCTTTACATGCGAAAAATTTGTACACCATCTAAAAGCTCTTTTGCCTAGAGAAGGCCGTCAAGTTTTTGACCAAAACTAAAATAAAGAAGGGGAAAAAAAGTCTCACCTTTTTGTATCCCATGAAGTTAAATGGCATTTTAAAATGTGCTCAGGTGTGAAGCGGTTTCTGTGATAGCTTTTTTTAATGAAGATTTAATTTGATATTAAAACTTGATTGCTAAAAAAACTGTTTGCAGAGTAAGCCCAGGTCTCTAGGGCTTGCCATATAGAAAATAGAGTGCTTAAGCATCTGCCACTATCCTTTGCTTCTCCAGGATCCCCAGCCCTCTAGTTCCCACACCCACCTTATAAACACATTCAGTAGTTTTTAAATAAGACTGTACAATACCCAAAAAATAGCTAGACCAAAAAGTGCCCCCTTGCTCAAAAACAACTATTTATAGTCAAAAGGCATTTCACTCTGTTGGCTAAAGGTATCACAGTGTTCTGTTAGCTAATGTGCTAAAAGGCCAGCTCCTTGATTGATCACGTCCTGTCCTAAGCACCTCATTTCTTCTGGCTTAGGAGTTACCGCTGATATGGAAATGCTTTAAATGGGAGCTGGTGGGGAAAAATCCCAAAAATAAACAAGCCACGCTGAAGGAGGACCTGCTAGGCAGGAGGAAGTGGCTGCGCTGTTTCTGTAGTTGGTGAGCCATTGATGGAGAAGGGTCTGTACGTAGAGCAAGAACTGCAGAATCAGTTTGGCTTTAAAAATGTGGGCGGTTTGAGATAGGTTAGGGGGGTCCTATTGCTGTTATTGGGTGGTTTGTTGTGCACATCTTAAAAAAACAAAACAAAAAACCAGCCAAAACCAAACAGAGTGGGTAAAAGTGTTTCCCTGAAGCAAAAAATACTACCAAACATTCGGAGATAACGATCAAACACTTCTGCCTTTTAAATATATGTTTTTAGATCTAGCATGTTTTCTTTTTAAAACCATTGTTCTTGGTCAGGAATTTACTCCAGAGTGGTGGTAGTTCTGGGTGCAGGCAATTATGTGAATAACACATGAATGACTTGCTTGTAAAAGTGTAATAGCCTGAAACAGGGAAAAGAAGTAGTGTGAAAATGAAACTGAATCAAATGACAAACGTTTAGAAAAGATGCTCATCTGGCTAGTCCAGAGGGCTCCCTGCCTCCTCCTCCAAAAAAAAAATCCAGCAAGGGCTTGACTTCATAGTTGTGAGGCTTCATGTTACACATTCACTGAAAACTACAGGTTATTTGGACAGCAGTTTATTGCAGACGCTCCTCCAGTGAGCTGATTTAATATTCACTGTAGTCTCACTGATTCCAATTAATTTTACCATTAGATGACTGAGAGTCACTGGTGCTTCCAGCACACCCGGACAGGCTCCAACCAGCCGTGCTGCCCATGCCTCGTGCAGGGAAGAGGTCCTTCCACAGCATCCACCCCAAAACCAGCTCCACAGAGTTCCTAGTTAAGTAACAACTTTCATTAATTCTCAGCAGCCCTAGTGGTTTGGATGGTTTTGCTTCTTTTTTGCCATTTTGTTTGACTGTGGAATTGCAACAGAGGTGGGAGGGTGATCCTGTTCCTTTGGAAATCAGCCTTTGAGGCTGCACAGAGCTGTCTCACGGCCATGCCCTGCAGCGTGCCAGCACTGCCCCGCAGACAAGTTAACTGGCTGAAGGAGAACTTGGCCAGAAATTAAACCAAAATGTACCTCTTCCTGGTTAATTGAAATACACTTCTTGTGATTTTGGCCTTTTGAAAAGTAGAAATATCAAAGCAAAGCGGAGCAGTCCCATGGGAAGAGGAACATACACTTAATGGGGTGAGAGCAGCAGGTGTTTATGTAGTTTTCTAACTGCTAGAAAACCCAGCAGTAAATCAGGTACTTGCTTACGCTATTAGTAACTGTCCAAATACCCGGTGCAGATGCCCTGCAACTGCCCGCGTTCCTGGAAGGGAGCTCAGGATGCTCGTATTGCCCTTACTGTGCAAGTCACATCATGGAGCTCCTGTCACTCAAACCAAAGACCTTTATCCTGAGTAAGCGCTACAAATCCCCTAAATTATACCTACAGAGAAATTGGGGTGAAGAGTCCCCTCGCAGGGATGCAGGAGACAGTCTCCCGCTGTCCAGGAAAGGTTCCTCCAGCAGCCGCCATGTTGGTGCCTGTCTGGGAGCTGCCATATCCCGCTCCTCAGGGTAAAACAGGCAGCAGGATGGTTTTCCTTCAGCTGCAGCTTCCCCTTGCCCCAGCGCATTGCGCGCCGTCCTGTGACATCTTGTCACCTGTGTGACTTGCTGCCCTTGAGACTGATGGGGTGACAAGTGAATACTAAGGAGGTGATGACATGTGGTGAACTCTTCCTATAGCCCTACTCCGGTATCCTGCGGTGTGCACGTGCAGCAGTGCTAGGCTGCCTGTGGAACCTCCTCATGCTTAGAAGTCTGTTGCATCAACCAATTTTAACCTCTTTAAAAGGTAAGGTTTTATATTTATACATGAATATATTTATTTAAATACTCTTAGTATTTACAGTGGCTGTTACTGCTAAAAATTATGTTACATGTACCATCAGAAAAAGAATGAAACACAAATACAGTAAGGTGACATTAAGGGTGAGACATAAATGACAAAAGCAAGGGTGTTAGAGTTTAGGCTTCCAGGGTATGCTGCTCCTGCTCGCTGTCTACAGAAGTCCCCTAAATTCCCTTCGTGGGAAACCATGCTAGTTTTCTACATGGAAAACTATCGTAACAGACATAGAGTTAAATCCTAACCTGAATTAGTTGTAAGAAAATAAGAGTACATACTACTGCTACGAATATTAACTACTTACTGTATATAGCGCCTTTAATTTAAAGATCTGAAAGTGCTTATAAATAATGAACTAACCCCCCCTGCGAGGTAGGTAAGTATTATTATCCCTATTTTACAGATGGGGAAACTGAGGCATCAGAGAGGCTAAGTGACTTGCCCAAGGTCACGGGTGAGTCAGGGGCAGAGCTGGGACTAGCCCGCAGAAGTCCCGTTCTCTAATCCTGGCTCTAACCGCTGTGCATGCTTCCTCTGGAGGGACCACATATACAAATACTTCAGTATTTACATATATACCAGGAAGTGAATATTGTACAAATACAATTATCCAAATAATCTGCAGAAATATGTCAATTAATTTCTTGTTTCTGAAACAACTTCTTTAATCCCTGACCTGAGTGCAAACACCTCCTAGCTCTATTTCATATTCTTAACTCTGGATGTTGTTTGTGAACTTTTTAGTTGGTGATCATTTGTAGGTGTGCTGCTTTAAAAAGCCAGGCGAAAATGACACTGGGGATGGGAGGTGAGAAATAAAGCAACTTCAAGAGCAAGAAACCTAAAGAAAGGGCAAGCTGTCAAATTTTCTATTATTCCTACTTGTAAATTCCTGGCATATGTATAAGGGTTATTATTGAAGCCCACAGATCAAGGCCAGGCAGTTGGAGCACAGCTGTGCTTCTTGAACCCAAGCCAAGGAAAAGTTTAACTCCTCACGGGAGAAGCTCGAAGAGTCCCATCAGCCCCTGCCCTGGTCGCTTGCACAGACAGCACAGGGGTAGTCCATCGATTTCTCTGAAGGAAAGACTGGCTTTCACTAAAACTTACTTTGGTTTTGAGCAATTGGAAATGGAAAAATGCTAGTGAAATCCCAAATACTGTGACTGCAAGTGAATTTAGAAAGCAAAACCTGGTTTGTTTTTTTTATCAAATGTATTTTTCACAAGATACTTTAATTTCCCTCCCCTGAAGCTCCTGGTTTAGAGCAGTAATAATAATTCACCAGCTGCTATAAAGTCTATTGCTACCAAAGGGGATGCATAGATGCAGTCAAACAGAATTTTGCCTTTTGGGGGACCAGTTTGACAGTTTTGCAAACTCTGGACACGTGTATTAATCACAGCCAAATCAAATATTTGTGTTAAATTCCAAAGGCAGCTCAAACTAGCTCATAGCTGGGAGCTAGGAAGTGTCTGAGTCATGAAACAAATCCCAGAGGAGCCGCAGCCAAGCAGCCACGTGACGTACCTCTCGCCTATAGCATAACATTATCAAGAGATTTTTGCAGACTGTTACCCATCGTGCCACTCCAGTGTGGCAGTTCCTACCCCTGCCCTTTCAGGACACAGCAGGGGAACATGACTCACGCAGTTTGCACAGAAGGGATTTGTGTTGCCCACTGTCATTTTTACGTTTTTGGGGGCACCACTGTGGAGTTAATTGCGTTTCATTTTGTTATTTGTACCTGTTACGTAGTGCTGTGTTTGAACCACACAATATAATCATCACCAGCAGCAGTCTGCTTGCTCTCGTGGAAAACTTAAAAGCCTTTGAACTGTCCAAGGATATGAACCTGCTTCTGTCCCAGCCTCAAACTCAGTTGATGTAATCTGCATAACTGTGCTTGAATTGCCTTCATTCTTACTCCTTGCACAGGAAATACCACAAAGATTTGCTGGCCACATGCCAAGTAGAGTTCATAAACTGCAGTGTGGTTAGGTGAGGCATAAAATGATTCAAACCCTTTCCTTCATCCCCCCTGTAGCAGCTCTGGCTAATGTTCATCTTTCCAGAAATGTGCTCGGTTTGGTTTAATCAACTGTAGCGCTTTTATTGTGAGCTGCTTTGAGAATTATTTTCGGTTGGTTCTGACTGCAGCTCTCGCGTACTGATGGCTTTGCCTCTTAAAAGACGGGGGTGCTGGATTTCTTCACGAGTGATCAGCAAGCTGCTTCTGACCCTCAGATTCTGCAAGTCTCCTTGTGTAGCGTCAATGTCAGTTGGCTCAGCCTTTCATAAAGGAAGAGGAGACGCAGTTTCAAAGACAACTCAAACCCTGCAATTAGTGTGAGAGCCTGAAATCTGTTGATACAAAAATGCTTTTCACTCTGTCTTAACTAACACATCTAGAGGCTTTAAATATTTTGGGCTTTATATTGCATGCTGGTAACAGGACTGGTGTCATTTACAAGCAAGGAATACCGAAACATTTTTGAGTCTCTGCCCCTAGTTGCTTATTTTTCTTGAGACCAGAGCTGGCCTAGAGCCACGGTCTGCACCTTGAAGTCTGTCTTGAAAAATTCCCATGAGTCCGGTGTGTTGGCATCTGCAATGCTCCAACAGGAGTTGGCTGCATCGGTCCCGTTTCTCTCTCTGATGTAGGTGTGCTCCATCGTGCCCTTTAGGTAATGCTGGATGGGTGCCCAAAGGGAAAACTCAACAAGGTGGTTGTCCTTAACAAGAGGGGGGAGCCAGGTTTAAAACTCTGAGTACTCAGCTGCAGGCGTCCCAGTGTCTCTTCTGTGAGAGAACACAGAATCACAGCATAGTCTGAGTTGGAAGGGACCTTTAAAGGTCATCTAGTCCAACCCCCCTGCCATGAGCAGGGACATCTTCAACTGATCTCTTTGCTCAGAGCCCCGTCCAACCTGACCTTGAGTGTTTTAATGGATGGGAATCCCTCTCCTCCTGACCCTCTGTCCTGCCATGGGAGCTGCTCCTGCCCCTCGCTGGTAAAATCTGACCAGTGCCTAGATGAAGGTAGGCGTAGACTTGCCAGCATTATGCTTTTACAAATGGAATTCACAACCCAGTTTTCAGAAGACGTGATTTTTGGCAACCACCCTTGGGATATGCTCCAGCTTGTGTAACCTCTCCTGGAAACAGAGCCATAAGCACGACTGCGTGAGCGCAGTAACGAAGCTCTGTCGTATGGGAAGGCCATTTCTGAACTCCTGGTCAGGACTTGCTTCCTGCAAGAAAGCAACTAATAACAGCTCTGAAGGGGTGGTAAGTGCATGCCAATCATCTGTGTTTCTTAGCAACACCGTAGGAGAAAGTTCAAGTATCACATTTTTAAAGAAAAAAAGAATCACTGTTAAAAGTTCAGTGATTTTTGCCCTTGATGGGGGTTGTCTTCTCCCCTCTCTGATGATCCTTAGGACAGAAGCAGTGACATTGCTAGGCCCTGTGCAGACACTACCACAACTGGGGAAATAAAAGATAACATCTACTGCTACACTGCTCTTTGTTGCAGCTTAGAAAAGGAACTGCAGAGACTTTCTAGGCTGCCAGACACAGTTTGAGCTGTTGTTGCTTTTCAGAAATGCAGCTCCCAGGCCCAGGATCTCTCTTAGCACTTGCCATATACCAGGAGGATGGTTTTCTTCCTAAAGCCTGACATCCATCAGAGAGGCAGCAAAAAGCAAATGCAGTTGTGGAAGTGAGATTAGGAATTACAAGAACCAGATACAGCTCGAGGGGTGTGGTGTAAGGGCAGGGCTCAGGGCTGGGTTTTGGTTCAGGCTGTTCAAAATATGAGAACCACGCTGAGGTTTGTGTTTCAAGCAGCCACAGCCGGGTTTGGGTCAGTTCATCTATGCAGAAGGTGGTAGCGAGGCCAGGGGCTGGCTTCTACTGTCAGCTTAACTGGAAAGTCATTCTGCTCCCTACAGGGGGAATTTCTTACGGGAATTAGGTAAATAAGCAAATCATAACATAATCTAGCTGGATGATCAAAGGGATCTCATTCAGTAACAGTTTACAATATTAATATAACAAACAACCTGAAAAACCACATACAACTGAAAGAATCGGAGGTCATATTGCTTAAAGGAAACAAAAAGCCAGTTATAAGTTGAAACCCTTTCTAAAAAGATTTTAAGTATGATTCTCAGCCTCCTGCTAAACCACTGCTTACCAGGTGGTTGGGTCGATGAGGAAGATGGAACAGGACCCAGAGCCGATCGCGTTGGATAGCAGCAGTGACAACCCAGCGGCAGCGGGAGGATGATGAGAGCACTGGAGAAATCCTTTACTTGGCCACCAGTGTGAAGTCTGTGAGGTTTGAAGACTAAGACTGCATCCGAAGGGATTCCTGTGTATAGTGACCTTATAAATGGTGAAACCTTTAGTTTAATGCTTATGAGTGTAGAAAAAAGTAAATTAAAAAAGGTGCAGATGGCTATAAAATAGGCTAACATAAGTAGTTTTACGCTTTTTTTTCACCTGTGGACAGAAAGGAGATAGTAATGCTGAATCAGATGAGAGCAAACAATTACAAATAATTGGCTAAGTTTTCCAGCGAGTGTTAAGATAGCTTTACTTATAGCCGAGTTGTAACATGATCCTCCTGCCCGTCTTTCCACTGGTTTATAAACAAGTCACAAGCCTCTCCCCATGAATCAAACACATCCTCTGACGAGTCTATAAGTTTGGAATTAGAGGAACAAATACTGGAAGCACAGTGAAGGGAGCTGGTACAAACCACAGGGCACTCCTTGCTCTGTCCTGTAAGTCTTGTGTTCCCACTGTAGTCCACCTCATTGAGGTTAATTTCACTTTTGGAACAATTCTCTTCTCTCTCTTTATCAATCTGAGAATATTTAATGTCTTTCCACATGTAGTGTGGCTGAATAATTCCATCTGAAATAGTGTACATGGGTTCGGAATTTGGTTCCGGTACGTGTCCGTTCATCTTGGAGAAAAGCAGGCCCAGTCTCTTAAAGGACTCCTTCTTGGAGCTGGAAAGTCTCTGAACTCTATTTCCATTTCGGACAAAAGAACGCTTACTGATCCCATTGCTTTTTGGTTTCTCTTCCACCATGTTGATCCCAGACATAGTTTTA
Source organism: Rhinoptilus africanus (assembly GCA_013400135.1). NCBI lineage: Eukaryota > Metazoa > Chordata > Aves > Charadriiformes > Glareolidae > Rhinoptilus > Rhinoptilus africanus. Next base: position 905,020 of record VXBO01010329.1, on the reverse strand, counting down.
ATTAGAGCAGATACATTGAAGTCCTTTTTTTTGTTGGCTACATTGAAAGAGACACTCTTGGCTTTGGATTTTTCTCCAGCACCATCTTCATTTGCTTCATCCTTTTGGGATACCTCGGTGCTGCTGGTAGAATAACTTCTTCTCTGGGGCTTCCTGTTTCCCAAGAGGTCAAGAACTTCATAGCGAAAACTTGAGATGTCCTGTTTTAATTCCTAGGGCAAGAGAAGAAATGAGTTACACTCAGCAGCTTTATCTATGACATAAAAGAATGATCACATTCCCTTGGGAGAACTGTTCAGAGATATGCAAATGACTGATACCACATCACACTTAGAAGAATATCACATGCATCTTCATTATTCAGTGATACACAAAAAGAATGTATTGGTAATCCCGAGAACTGGAAACCTCCTAAGATCTTTGTCTCCAAAGGCTGTGGGACCAGCCTCTTGACCAACTCTCTCTGCCTACCCCACTGCCACGTCCTCCCCAAAAAAAGAAAAGTCAAATAAGAGAGTTATAGAAGAGAGGAAACACTGCTGAAATTTAGAAATGTGGCAGGAATCCTGTTTAGTTGATAGGCCCAACTGTTAACCCAGGCTCATTCTTTGGTTCTCTCTGGGTTAGGATTAGGCATGTGATCCTGACTTAAATCAGGTACTTCATTCCTACTATTTCCAAAGCTTCTGTCTACATAACATATTGTATATTAAAATCTGGGAGGTGATTATATGAGAAGACACCTGGATAAGAATATTCTCTGCTCAAACCGCCCCCCCCATATGCATCGTATGTATTTGCAGCTCTGGTAATAGTCCTATTTCCACAGCAGGTTACAAATCACATTGACAAGTTAGTGCGAACTCTGCAAGCGTCTACTTAATATAGTAAATTATTATTAAGGAATAATAAATTACCTTGAAATTTTCTTCAGTTAAACCTTCGTTGGTTTTGGAGGTTCTTATCATTGCTGCAACGTATCTTTTCACAAGATTTCTTATCACTTCCTGGAATAGGAAACAATACGAGCGATTCAGTGGCTGGCTCACACCAAACTCTGTTCTTACTGCGTTTCACTGAGTTCTTACCAACACTGGCCATCCTGACTCTGCTCTCTAAAAAGAAAATCACGTACTGTTAGAATGCTTTCTTCTAAACAGAACAAACCTTTGGAAAGGGTTATATACCCCCCATCTTGAATGCTCAGTTGTTAACTACTGTGAACAGGTATTTTGTACTTGGTTTTTATATGTGAAAGTTGTTGAGAAAAAATTTTTGATGTTCTTAAATGTCCTCGCGCGCTTTAATCTCAGCTGCTGACTGTTTTTAAGATTACCAAACTCATGTGTGTATGCAGTGCATCCTGATAGGCTAAGCTTGCCATTTGAAGATTGTTTATCAAGTATGTGAAAGCCAAGGAAGTATGTTGACAACACATAACCTGCAGAGGATCTGGGACTCCATGGGGCAATGCACAGTCACGTTAAACCACATCTGCCAGCAGCTGCCTGGGTGTTCCCTAATGGCAGGTCAGAAACTCCTTTCAAGGCTGCTGCAGTGTCTGTGGACAATGCTGGAAGGACTGAATTGCACCCTCAGTGACTTCTCCGAGGGCTCCTGCTCCTCTGTGTTACCTGGGCTGTTTGTTACAGTATAGATTTTTGGTAGGATGAGGTCCATTTTGCTCTGCGTTTGTTTACCTCCTTGCTGGCTTTACGTAAGTAAACTGGTACTTCGAGCTTGTATGTTTATCTGTGCCGGCCAACAGAGGCAGAGGTTGCTCTCTATACACAGAAGACACTGCTCCAAACCTTCCCTTCATTTCTCCGTTTCAAACATAGGGATAACGAGCCTGAGCAACACCAAGCATGAAGATAGTCTCCATACCAAGGTTTTACTGTGAGGTTGTTGGTACCCATAAACTGTGCTGCAAAGTCAGAAAGTACCAAATGTCTGTTGTCAGAGGTCACCAATTATGTTATATATCAACTTCAGATTAAAATACTCTTCAAAAAGCAGGAGATGTCTTAAGTAAGGCAAATTACTAATGGCTTTTGACAGTATAGCCTAACATACTACCAAACATTCTGGAGAATTTTTTTTCCTTCCAGCATGCTGGCATAATACATCACGCTGAATTCTGGTACTGAAGCTGGTGGTTTTAATACAGTTTCATCCTTTTGTGGGTTGACTTACAATGAGTACTTGATGATAGGCAGGCTGACGATAAACAAAATAAGCAAAATTCAACAAAGGAACCTTTCCTCCTTCCTGAGCCGTCCAAAACAAAAGAAAATCCCAGCCACTGTTTGAGTTAGGGATGCTTGACAAAAAAGAGCAGAAGAGGAACAATTTAAGTGTGTAAAAAATGCTGCAGAAACAGTTTTAATCAGGATGGTGTGACAGCCCGGTACCTCTGATGGCAATGGGGATGTCACCTTTGATGTCAGCAGCCAGACTAATACCTGGCAAGTTTTCCACTACTTCAGAGGGGGTGAAAGGCTAGGAGGGACTTACTGAACCATCTCGTTGCTAATGAGGGAATGTTTTAATCCATGGTAAGCAAGATCCTCTTAAGAGGATCTACGCTTATCAAAATATATTCTAGAAGCAAGCAAGAATCATGGTATTAGAAAATGATCAGGAAGAAGAAACAGCAAGTAAAAACTTTGTGTTCTGAAGAGTTTACCTGGTAATGTTGATTCTGAATCAGGTTGTCAGCGTGCCGTTCCTGGAAAGAGAAAGGCACAGATATGTTACTTATTTAGTCCTGTTTTTAGGGCTCCTGATAGCTCTTAGCAAGTGATGATCCAGCAACCTGCTGCACCAGCAGAGCAGTGACCCTCGTGATCCTGAACATGCACAAGCACCCTCCCAAAATGAAGTATAAAACCATGCAGCTCCTTACTGTGAATGTTTTGAGGTTTTCATGCCTCTTCTGTTCATTGTCGGAGTCATTGCCTGGGCACAGCTGATTGTGAATCCACTTGCAAAGGTACCAGACTGACTTGGGACTTGGGACGATGTTAAAAGGAGGGGGCAGAGTGGCACCTTCATCAAAGTAACTCATCCAGAGCTTCGTCCGTGCAAACTTCCACTCAATATCCGCGTGGTCCTACGAGAGAAGGAAAAAGACAATCAACAGCTTCAGGCAGGCTTTCCTGGAGCAAATGCCAGCGGCTGAGGAGGTGATGTGAGCAATAAAGGATTTCTCCAGCTGCAGGCAAAGCAGTATCGCTTCTTCCATCTCCCTTGCTGGGAGTGCACTTAAAAAAATGCAGTGTGAAATATAGCTAGAGTATAAAATACCAACCACTAAGAAATGAGATGATAGCAATATTCAGCAAAAGTAACTTCACACGCTAAAGTCTGGCTTTGTCCTTTAGAGGTTATCCTTATTAGTTTGCCAATACAAGAAGCAAGAAAACGTATTTCTTTTTGCTAGGGCTTTTATTATCACAAACTGTTGTTTTTCAAGTCCAAATGCAATGAATTCTCACAGTCTTCCCTGGAAAAATGTCTTTCATAGTGTTTTTTGATTTGTTTGGTCTTTATAGCATCCATTAATTCAGCTCTTACAAGGCAATGACACATTTTACTCATGCTGTATTTTACATCTTGCCTCTGCATTATTCTTACACAAAACGGGAGACATTTTACTGTTTGGGTTTTTGGTTTTTTTTTCATTTGTATTATCACCATGCTGGCTTGCTGTGCTCTGGTGGTTTTGCTCCCAACAAAGTAAAGATGGAAAATTAATAGCATCCTTTTATAGCTGCACAAATAGGCACACAGTCCATACAGTCACCAGGAAAGGAATTCTGAGTATGCAAGACACTGCCCTTACAGACTGCAAAACAGCGATCCCCAAATCAAGCTATTTGCAATCTAGTCTGCGGAGTCGACTGGCTGTTCTGCCCAGTGACAAATTGCATATTCCCTTCAACATCAGGGCAGAGACACCTACCTACAGCCCGGATTCAGAGAGATACTGCAGCTATTCAAAACAGATTTCATGCTGTTTGGTGCTGGTTTCAAAGTTAAAAAATGTCACCGTTTTGTATGTTCTGCAGAAATTCTGACATTAGACAGAAAAGGAAGGAAACAGTTTGAAGCCTTCAAGCCAAGCAGTGCTGAACACAGCTTACACAGTACACTGAATTTAAATGGTAAATTTGTGTATCGTTATCATTGCAAAGTATAGTGCTAAGCTGATGGTTATTGACATTTTAGTTGTTTACCACTTACGTTAACACTATCTGACATGAGATTAAACCAAAGCCGTGATTATCTAGCCTAAGTAACAATGCAAGGTAGGAGAAAAGGACAATATGGGACCTTAAGTTTATGAGGAGATTTCAACCATGTTGGAACAAGCAGCCCTCTTGAGTGAGGGACGCTGGGCTGCAGGGCAGCAGCTCTCGGCAACACGCAGTGAAGAGTGGGACAGAGAGTTTAGTAAAATATGGCTGAACATCATGCCCAAAAAATTACTACACTGACTTTATGGCTACGCTCCAGTGCTCTGACATGGGTAAAATACGCTCACATTTTGACAGTGAGGCACAGCTGAACTCCATTTTAGTTGCATATTTAAGTTATGTGCAGCTCTTGATTTGAAATAACTGCTGCAGTGGCCCAGTGGCACATTAGTCTCTGCAGATGGTCTGAATGACCCCAGAACACTACTGTCCCCTGCAAACTTACTGAAAGGGCTGTTTTCAAGCCATAGGTAGACTCAGAGAAAGCTGCCTGCCATGCCCCTTTTTTGCCTCACACGTTATCAGACCCTGTAAGCAGGGAAACTGCAGCATCACAATGAAGCATTTGAAGCTGGTGCTGGTGGAAATTAAGTTCTGGGTAGTTAAAAATGAAGTTTGCAGCAATAGAAATAATTAACACCAAAAAAAAAAAAAAGTCCTGCTCATCTTTTTCTGCATTTGTCTCTACCCGCCGGCTGCAGCAAGCTCAGCAGAGCTCGAGGGGAGCAGAAGAAGCTGGTGCCACGCTGTTGCTGTTCCTCCTTCCCAGGCTGTGGGTTAGTGCCCCGAGCTCCACAGCCAGCCCACAGCACAACGCCTGCCTAGTAACTGCTCAGAGTTAAAGGCAGAGCTGTCCCAGCCTCTCTAGAAGCAGGGCTGGCTGCTTCCTGCTCCGTCCTAAAGGCTTACATCTTTCTACCTCAACATTTCCTGGTCTGGGCAACTTCAGTTGAAACAGTCTTCGGAAAGACAACAAAGGACTGGCATCGCACGGCAGGTGAGAAAAGGGGCCACTGGGGAGGGCGTGCTGCCCACGGGGAAGGCAGGAGATCACATCTCTCTTGGCAGCTCCCCATGCTCTACCTGCACATGTTCAGTACCAGGGAAAACCCAGTGGTGGCTGCATCTTGAAAGGCTGCAGAGAAGAAGGGCACTGCTGGTTCAAGCATCTAAAGCAATATTTAGGGGAATGGCTGCAGAAGACGAGCACTGAGTTACTCAGCCCTGCTGTGAGTAAGCTTTTCTCAGGGTGTGCAGGAACTACATACAGCTGGCAACACTGATAGCGCTGTCTGGGGCAGCTGGGGAGCTCAGGGTAAGGCAGCAGGGGAAGGAGAGTGCAAAGACTTATTTTTTGATAGAGACGTGTATATTTTAAGTTCTTTGTCAATGCAGAAGTAGGTGTAAATGTCCTACTGAGGAGCCAGAAGGGAGAAAGTAGTTTGATTAAGAAGTCTGGACCTTCTACAAAGGTCCATCAAAGGTCCAATGTCGGTGGCAGGGTGGGATCAGGTGTGGTGATTTGGCAGCAATTTCCTTCAGCACTTTAAAAAAAGGGCAGGTACTGGGCAGAGGTGATTTAGCAGTAGATGTTGGATGCTGTTTGTAGAGGAGGATAAGGCAAATCTATAGCTTGGGGATTGCAAATTAGTTTCTGGGAAAGGAAGGAAGAGAAGGGCTAAAAGAGTTTTTCAGCACAAAGTGTTTTCTTTTTGTTCTTTCATTTTAAAACAGTTTAAGGGGACTACATGGGCCTGACTAGGGGCTTGAATGCAGGTGCAGGGCACCGCTGCGGAACTTGGCTGGAGTTTCTCATTGGGGAAGTTTTGTGGTTGGTCTGAATGAATCCCTGTTGCTGTAAATGTGTCTCTGGGTGAGGCTGGTGGATGCTGGCTTCAGCCCCACCTGTATTTCTCCCTGTGCAGTCTCAGTCAACAAGTGCAAAGACAGACCCTATGTACAAAGCTCTGAGTATCTTTTCTTCCTCTTTTCTATTGCTGTGAATTCCCCAGGGTTTACAAACTCAGACTGTCTCGATTATTCACCTTGATGTTTTGAGAACCTGAGCAAATCAGATGAGAGCTCCTGGCAGCAGTTTTGTGTTGCAAATATTGGAAAGAGACATTTCAATTTTACTGAGAACATCTTTGTGTGCCAGGAAACCACCATTTTCTTGGTTAGAGCTCTCTTTAGTGCTGTAAGCAGTGAAATCTGTGCACAAAACTACAGCCTTCCCAGCTCTCCTCCCTGTGCTGAGTACCAGGAGTACCATGCTTCAGCAATCTTTCGATACCCAATTCATACCTGAAGCACTTAAGAGTTACAGCCAGTACATCAGTCATTGCACTGGCTGTGAACGTGGCCCAGTGGACCACCAGACGCGCTGCAGGGTTTTGGTGTGTCTCCCCAGTGTTTGCAGGCCACGGGGCATGATTTAAATTTTTGAGTGGTGCTTGAATCTGTGCCTGTCCCTGGCCACCACGCACCCTGCAAAGCTAGAGCAGCGATGGGCAATCCCAGACCTGCTGCGGGAAGGTTCAGTGCCACCTGCAGCGGTGCTGCCCGAGCTGCTGATTTACAGAGGTGGGTCACAGGAGATGGCGTGTTGGAGTCCGCTCCCAGGGATGGCCAGCATGGACATAACCCTGGGAGGCTTCAGCAGACGTGAGTCTCCCATAAGGGAGGACAGGAGGAAGCCCAGGAGCTCTGGCCCTCCACTGGGAGCGCTGGCAGAGGATGTGCACCTGCAGCGCTCCACTGTGGCGAGGAACTTTGAGCAGGCGGAGCGAGGCCAGGATCCTCACAGAACTGTGAAACATGTTTTATACAAAGTTCTTAGATGACAGCTGTTGGTAACATTTATAATAATCTAAAGAATCATATCCAGTAGCTTTTCAAGTGTGACCTTGTTGCTTTAGGAATTTAAATCCAAGTTTGGATTTCACTGTCCTCTTTTTGAGCTTCTGTTGCTCTTGCCCTTGTTCTTGTCACCATTTTCTTTCAAGCACTGCTCATCATTTCAGCTATAAAACACTCTGCTTCTTAAGAGGGTTGAGCCCTCAAGCTCAAAGAACACATGAACTCAAAGAAACCAGCACTCGGCTTCTCTGTGAGAAAAGAAACAGTATCACTTACTATCACAATGCGAATGTGTCATACTGGCCATATAATCCTCTTGCAAATCTCTGCCATTTGAAGTAAGAATTAATCTCCCATAAAGATTTCCCCGTGGGGTCGCTGAAGCCATCTTACTGTAGCAGTTGCGAGGATTTTCTAATTCAGTGAAAGTGATGTATTCACAGATGTGCCAGATTTTAAATAATTACCTGCTACACTAATTATCCAGGATAATTCAAGCATTAATCTCCATCTCTGCCTCTGTGTTGAAAATCTGTTGTTTACATTTTGTGAAATGTTTTCTATAAAGATTTCCATCACCATCTCCTTGCTGGGCTGTATGGTTTGGATCATACTTTGCCAAATAACGGACAGCTTCTCAGCTGGTCCTGACCAGCCAGCAGAGCCCCAGCAATGGAAGACTGTTTCAGCTCTCTGTATGAGATGGCTACCACTGCCGCAGCCTCTAGGTTCCTCAGCCTCTTCATGTGGTTAGTATTTCATCTCCTTTGTGGCTGGAAAGCTGATGGAGGAAGACGCTGTTACTTTTAAGTTAGCAGATAGGAGCTGAAGCACAGGGCTGTCCCGTGGGAAGCCTGTGGCAAATTGGGGCATGGGAGCCCGATCTCGTGACTCTTGAATCAGCATCCCTGAAAGCACTGGGATTTACATTAGCTCAGGGCTGGTAGGCTGAAATGGATTATGGCAGCTCCCTGCACTCTGCTGGTGCACACCGTGGTTAGCTCTGGGTTAGGCTGGAGTAGACCCACAGTACAGACACTCGGCTAAAACGTAACGCTGAGATGACGGTAACGCTCGGCAGCCAGGCACTCTGAGACCTTCAAACTTTTCCACTGTGGAACAATCACAAGATAATAATCTACTTAAGCTCCTCTGTACTACACAGAGGTGCACAAGGGCTTCTGCTCTTTCCGCCAAGAAGTGTGTTCCTGGGATGCAAATCCTCCCCAGGCCCATTTGGTAAGAATAATATATAAAGATAGCTAGTGTCTTTCTAGCTGGCACAAAAGGGGCTGTGGGTGCCTTTCTTGTGGTTTATTATGCAAGTCAGCGGGCTAAGCTGGCAATCAGGCTGTTGCCTGTCAGATATAAATATAGATGGCTGTGACAATGCTCTCGGGACCAGGCTGACTGGCCGTGGCCGAGTGCCTCGGAAGGAGGCACGGGAAGCTTTCCTGTTATGCTGGGAATGCTGGCAGAAGCCAATGTGATCTCTGCATCAGGAGTAGCAGAACTGCTCTCTGCTGCTCTCCCAGAAGGTGCCGGCAGCAGCCCCACAAGATTAGGAAGTGCCCAAGCTGCAATACTTGGCTCTAGGAAGGAAGAGCAGCCGCAGCATTCACCTTTTCAAGGTGCTCACTGACAGATCTTATTTGCAGCCTATTGAGTACGGGAGGCTCGTTGTCTGAAAGGCACAGGAACTTCAAAGGTGCTTTTTTGCTGTGTAATTAGCTGTGCTGCAAAGTGTACAAGTCATTAAACTTTGTTTGGTATATTTCTCTCTCATTTGCCTCTTTAATGCTCTTTGCTAAACCCAGGGAAACAGCACAGAAAATACATCAGCAGTGGCTTTCAAGCAGGCTAGCACAAGAAACGTATGTACCCTTATGTGACCTGAACAGAAAGCATTGCAGAAAGAGGGTCAGTAGAAAGTTAATCTTTACAGAACCTGACACAGACAACTCTTGTGCAGTTTCAAAGCTGTTAATTTTGTAAGATGGGTTGGGCAAACTGGTAATAGCATCAGCAAAGCTTGGGGGTTTGATGATGAGCTCAGAGATGCAAGCAGCAAAAATCCAAGCAGGCTTTTTGAGGTAAATGATGCTTAATATTTTTCAAAGAGAAATAAGTTGTAGAAAGGAAAAAAAAGTCTGTGAGAAAAATCAGGGACCTACAAAGGCAATTAATGCGTAGGTAATTCAGCTGCAGCTGACAACAAATGACTTTGCTGTCAAAGCTGGGGATGACATACTGAAGGATAAGAACTTAATAGGATCAATCTCAAAAATAATACGAGAAAAAATACTAAAGGAGGACAATCTAGCATTAGAAAAAGCAATTAAAACAGGGCATGAAATAGCCAGAGAAGAGATGAAAGTACTGCCTAGCACAAAATCACCCGCTCCACTGGTAAACCAAAGGGAGTCCTGACCAGCAACCAGACGTTCACACCAGGGAAGCTGCAGTGGCCCCACGCCAACCACACACGGCTTTGAAGAGGAGCGTGTGGCCATGCTCTGGGGAGAACAAAGCTTGCGGCAGATGCAAACCAACACACACAAAGCAACGGAGTGCCCTGGTGTGAGGGAAGGCATGCCTGGAGAGCCGCAAAGAGAACCTCGTGCACGAGCACGCAACGCAGGCAAACGGGCACGGGAAGGGAGAGCTGCTCCCCGGGCAGCAGCTCAGCCGGGCTGCAGAGGCTTTTCTGGCTTCAGCACAGGAAAGGAAAAGGACATTCAAGCATAGGCAGGTCCTGAAGAAATACTCATAAATAAATACCAGCACTGGGATACAAGAAAAGCAAATTCTTGGGCTAGGACACAGGTAAAGACTTGAGTTCAGAAAAGAGCTACCCTCGTCTGGTAAAAGGCAGCAAGGCCCTCAGGTGAGGAAAACAATCAGAGCACAAGGGAGAAAAACCTCCAAATCTAAAATTTGACACAGCAGACATTTCAGATAAGCCATCAATGGGATCGCAAGCCTTAAAAAATTGAATGCTGGATGAAGATCCCAGTCATGGTAGAGCCCACAAAAGAACATGCTGCAACAGAGGAAGTTAGGAAAAGCTTCCTTAATTTTGCAGTGTCCAAGGTTCATGAATTCAAACAGATCAAGGGAATGGCCAGTTCAGTGTCAACACAACATATAGCATGGCAACTGCGTTTTATAATAAGGTGGATAAAGGACTCCAGCTTTGGAGCATAGTGTCACGGTTTGGGGCAGACTGGCCACTGAAACAAAGGACACATAGCCAGAGAGGCTTGGAAATTATGGAAATGGGGTAGGTCACTGGTTGCAGTGGAAAAGAAAACCACTAATGGCTTCTGAATACACGAGGTCAAGCAAAGAGCACAGGCATTCACTCCCGAGTGACACCACAGCAGAGCTATTAGATGGGCTGTTGCACTGGCCGTTGCGTCCCCAGAACAGACCTCCTTACTGCAAGTTGGCTGATTTTCCCAGCTCTGGGGTATCAGTTTGTTTGTACTTGGAAAATGCATGCTTTAGCATCTCTGCTATTTATATCTGTCATATGCAGAATATATTCCTAATTAAAATTTTTATTATAGCTTGCAATGCACTAAATTCCACACTGTATTTAGGTTATATATATCAGTTACCTTTCATCTCCCACCAGCATATGGATGGTAACACCAATAGCTAATGAGAAGGCCGGGGAATATAGTATTTGCGAAAGCACAGAGAACTGCGGATTGTGCTGGTTTTAGTGCAGTTAAATTATTTGAACTAGCACCTTTTTTTTCTTCACTCGCATCCAGCGAAGTTCAGTTTTTATTTTAATAATCAAATAAATCAGCGCAGTAGGAAGGTCATGCAGAGAAACAGTTCTCTAAAAAAGCCTCAGCAGGAAGAAAAAATGAGAAAGATATCACTAAGGCTTTGTTCTTCCTGCCATCCATTCTCTCTCCTTTATTACAGCCTGATAAGAGCCCCTTTTCATGCTGAAAGTCAGAGAGATAAGGCGCATCTGTGCCGATAATGTTAACTACCTCCAGCCAGGTCACAATCAAGTAATTCACACATACCCCTAGAGAAATGGTGGGCCGAGAAGGTATATCTAACACAAAGTGCTTGAGTGTTGATGACTCTGTTAGCACCATGGTGCAAAAAGAAAATGGACTTTGACTCATTTCTACTTGCGCTTTTTACAGAATATTTTCTTTGATTTTTTTCTGCATAGCTGGTCAGCCTGAGATTTGACCCTTCCAAGGAAGAAGAAATGTCTTAAATTATTGCTGGACTGGTGGGAGCCAGATACAAAGGAGAATTGGGTACTTCTCTGTACCTCCTTTTATTTATTTCTCCCTCCTCAGCAAGAGAAATTAGTCACAAGAAGAAAAATTCCAGTTTGGATCCACATATGAATTTCAGATCCGAGGATCCAGTCCATGCCATTAAAAGGATGTGATTTCAGCTGGGAAATGGGATGTCATCTGCTGCAAAGGTATTTAAAGGTCTAACAGTTTATTTAATGTGTTATTTAGGGCTATTTGTAACTTTCAGATCTGAGCTCTGAATATGAATAATCACAAAGCACATTCGATGGTCTTTGCCACTGACTGCTATGGTATGAAAATGTTTACCAGAATATCGGGACACATCGAGTGGGCCCGAAGGGTAGTAACACAGGAAATTCATTACTGGTCTGACCCTGGGACCTGTTTTCATGCGTTGCTGGAATTTCCCTGAATCAAAGCTCTGAGCCTCACTGCATCTCCTTAGGCTTTACAAGCTTTTTATGCACATATATACACAGCCCTGATATCCCTCCTTCAAGTAACCAAAAAAAAAAATTATCATTCCCAAACTTCCATACTTAAGCAATGAAACCATGTACGTATATTCAGGTACCAAATGCTTTAGCATTTTTCTCTTTTATGACTGGTCATAAATTGCCTTTCCTCAGCGAAGGAGGGGAGCTGGACTGTCTTTAACTGAATCTGCATAGGTCATAGCACCAGTGGGAGAAGCAAGGGCCTGACACCTGTGGAAGTCAGCCTGTTTGCATAGTCACTTAAATGCAGTGCGTGAGCTTGGCTGCCAAAAATTGAAAAATTGCTCAAAAATGAAAAATCCCAGCTAAACATCCAGATCGTTTAAATATATCCTTGAGCAAAAAGAAAGGAAACCATTATAAATGTATGAGATTGCTCAAGTCTCTGAGTGAATCTTGAGCCGTTCAGATAGCAGTGATTCAGGAGTCGCAGCCCCTGTTTCTTCCCCAGATTCCAAGAGCAGGATTTGCAGCTGAGGAGCTGCGGGGGACTGGACCAGAGAACAGAAATGCAGATGAGGAGCCACAGCACAGCATCCAGGTTATTAGACATCTTCCCATTTAATTGGATGGGGTTGTAGGTATCCTGTTTCACCTATATAATCAGCATCAGCTTATTTGCTAGATTGCAGTGTACTGAAAAGGCAATCTGTGAAGCACTGGCATCTAAAAAGTCACGTTTCAGAGGATTCTTAATATAGCTGTTCCCATTGCTCCATATCAGGTGAAAGCTCTTCCCAGATAAACCCCTTTTAGTTTTTCACTGCTTTTTCCTCAGTAATGTTTTTCCTTTCTCTTTTGCTTTTCTTCTTTTTCTTTGGCCTTTTTAACAAAAGTCCCCTGGATGCAGAAGCAGAAGATAATGCTAATTGAGCTTGTCAGGCCTAAATAAAAGATGGGATAATGCAGGGGGCTGCAACCTATGTGGTTCCATCTGGATACATCAACTTCTATCATGTAGCAAGAGCAAAACCTTGCTGTGCAGCTTTGCACGTAATGGGCAGAGAATTATTGACCTGTCATGCGGGGCACTGGCATGTCAACTACACCAAAGAAAACCAAACCCACCCATATAAAAGCTGGCAAATTCCCTGTAATATCTTAAATCAGCCAGGGGCCATCTACAGATTGCAAACTCATCTTGGTTTTTACTTAAATGTAATGTTTCTGCTCCTCTGAATAATCCCTGGAGTGGTTTGGCCATGGTGGTACTCAGGGTCAGATAAATATCTGGGTTTTCAAAGATTAAAAACAACAGAAAGGATTAACCTTCTGATCCTGCTGACAATACTCGTATGAGCTGGGGCCTGCAGGATTGGGCCCTAGGAAGGAGAATCAGCTTTGTCAAGTCTAACAACAGAAAAAGACGCAGCATGTGAAGGCAGAGCACATCGAGTGCTTCCATTTAGAGGCTCTGCAAACACCAGATGAATATTAACAACTTGATTCAAGTCCATGGGTTATATGTAATTAGGCCAAAGCCAGCAAAAAGACAAACAGTTCTACACCTTCAAATGAATACTTTAGCTTGCTAACAAAAAGCAATTAAGCTGCCTGCCAGTCTAGAGCCAGGCTGCAGGGCTAATTTCACACACAGGCCATTCGCTGTATGGTAGCATCACAGCACACCACTGCTACAACGTATTTCCCTTGACTATCAAATAAAAATCTGCTGGGAGTCCCCCACGTCCAGTCACAAGCTCCAGAGAGAGCACCCAGCCTTGGGAATCAATCCCACTCCTCTAAAGATGTGCTGCAGCTACCTGGCAGGGAACTAGAGAGGGGGGTCCCGCATTTCTTCACATGTATCGCACTCCATGGGGAAATGTAACAGAAATCTGACTGTCCGAATGTCACAAAAGGCACTGAGTAAGTTCAGGAGAATTTGTGATTTCAATTAATTATTGCTAATGACACAGATGAGTTTTGGGAGCACAGTAATTGAGATTTGGGTAATTACAGCTGCATTGTAGAATGAAGAAAAGACTTGAGCCGTATTACCTGCACCCAGAACATGGGGTCTGCACGGGGGCAGTGACCAGCAGGATGTGTGTTTTGGTCAGCTGGAGCCCCTGAGGGCCAGAAAACTGGGGGACAAACAGTGATACTTCATTCAGCCGGCAAACCAGAGAGCCATTTGACCCCCTTTCTAGAGCCTAGTTATTTTGCTACACCATAAAAAGCTTCAAGAGACATTGCTCATATTGGCAACAAGTGTATAACGAGCATAATTTCATTTCCTGCTGTATAACAGAGTTAAAAAACAAACACATCTCAATTGCTCCTAAGAAATTCAAATTAATGATCCTGAAATGGGGTTTGTGAGATGAACACTTCCTGATGCTTTACAGTAGCTTAGATTTGAGTCCAGGCTTTGGAGCTGGCCTTACCTCTATAGGGGGACAGTCTACCATCCCAAATCCTGCCACATGCGGGGATTGTCCAGAGGTCTTTATGGTTAACAGCGGTCCTATCTTTAACTAAGTTTATTGATCTGTAAAATTCTTTCTTAGCAAAACCACCAAGTAATAACCATATGCAGGTCATGCAAGCAGAGGAGGTGCAACATTTTTTTGACAGTCCTAAGGGTCATAGATCTCAGCGGGGAAGAGAATTTCTGCTGCTGTTGTGAATTAAACTGGGTAGCAATTACTGCCATGGTGCTGAGGGAGTTCAATTGGTGCAGAAAACTCGAGAAATTCTTGTTCATTGTAGATCAAGAAAAGTTTCATACTACTTCCTAGGGGAAATCCAAAGTCATCTTGGAAACAATGTAATAGGGAGGTGAAAAATCTTTATGTTCCTCTGTGCTTTAATTTTTAACTTGCATGTACAACATCCCTGCATTTACAGACAAAATTTCCTGAATATGATCACTTATTTTTAGCTGCACAGACCAACTGCTTCTGTTTACTGTACGGCTTTTGTTTTGCTACGCAAAATATTTATCATTTGCATTCTTGTCCTGTACAATATGTGCTAATCTGCTCTATTTTATTCCATCATTTAAAACTGCACTCCTAGTTTGGTGTCCAATGCCCTAATTTCTCCAATCTGAACACTGGCAACAATGCTTAAATTTGGTCATATGCACTGCTCACAGAGATGCACTTAAAAAAATTAAACATGCAGCTGTCTTTTGCAGTAACAGCTGTCTGAGATGAACTAGCTTGAAAGAATAGCCGTACAAACTGACAGAAGGATACAAAACACAACATACAAAACAATTTCATAACTTAATACATACTGCTATAATGAAGTCATTATTCCAACATCACACATACACACTCGAAACTGTAACACCTTCGCTTTCATGCACAGTAGTCAGAGGTAATTCTTCTCAGACCTAATCTGGTGCGACGCTATTCTCAAGGTATTAAGCATTGTTGTACTTTCCTAAAAGATCGAAAAGCTCTAAGTGCTTACATAGCTCCTTAATACATCAGTGGAATGCCTGGTGCTGCAGTGCCATTGTGCACCATTTATCGCTCTAACTCATCTGAAACTCAGATTACAAGTTTGTAGCCCTATGGTTTTCCTCCTGCAGATGGGTCTTAGTTGCCGTTCTCCCATCGATCTTGCTTCCCATTGTCCTGTGGCTGCAGTCAGAACTGGTGGTACAGTTCCAGTGACTAATTCCTGCACGACTTCCCAGAATATCACAGATATGTCCATAAAGAACATGCTTTCAGAAAATATGCGTAGATTGCTAATTCCCTGCAAAATGTACCTGCATCCTAGGGCACCAGAAAGGCCAAAACGCACCTGCGCCCTAGGACCGCCAGTAACACCCACTATCACATTGTTTTGAAAAAATTATAAACTGTCAGAAGGATTGTATAACTTCAGATGCAGTCAAGTGGCAATCCCATGAGAAACAGCCCATCACATAAAGTGTCCTCATTACCCACTCCTTCTGCCACTTACAAATGATGGAGCCACCTGGCTACTCTCAGATAAGTTCCATTGTCCTTCCTCTTGTCATCGTGACATATTCCTCTTCTAGTCATCAGGTGATGGCATTTCTGTCACGTCCGGGAAGGTTTTTTGATGAGAGACCCGGCAGTGCATAACATCCAGTTGCATTCTGTGCTGCTTGTATAGGACATTCTGATCTTCACATATTGAAACAGCGCAAAGCTTATGGAAATTTTGGTGTGCATTTGGATTTTGCCTGCTTTGTCAGTGAAACACAGTGTCTCCCGTAACCAGCTCTTGACAACGGTTTGGCAAAAGAGAAAAATGGATTGTATGAAAAAAAATCAAGATTGAAACTGCTTTAGGGTACGCCTAGAAAAATGTATTTACTGAAGTCTGAAATAGCTTAGTAAAAAAACAACAAAATTATGGCAGAAAAATTCTTCCTTCTGTGAGTCAGGAATCACTCAAAGCTGTGTGGAGGTTTCACTCTTTGCTTGCCTCGCTGTGTCTTCTGCAGATACCCTGTGGTTTCATGCTGTGTGCCTGCAGCGCTTAATTAACTACCAAGCCCTAAGCCCCATGCTGGGGAGATGCAAGGAGGGGCAAAGGAAGAGCAGCTCGGATTCTCCTTTCTCTGACCTCACAGCAGAAATTCATGTATATAGGAGACAATGGAGAAAAGCTAACCTGAAGAATAACTGCTACAAATACATTAGCATATTTGTCCCTGGAAGAAAGAAGGGGAGAAAGACTGTTTGCATTGCAGCAGTGCCACTCTGGCTCATTAACAAGTGGAATTAATTAAAATGTCCTGACCACTCCACTGCAGGGAAATCAACAAGCAGAGATGCACGCTCATCCCTGATGTCTAGCTCATTTTATTTCTCTGCAGAGTCATGCACGTGGCACAAGATTTCCTGCTGATGTATTTGAGAAGACCTCCACCCCACTCCAAGGCCTTCTGGGTCCTCCCCCTTCCTCTGGAATGCTGTCATTCCATGTGTATTCAATGTAACATAAATACCAGGAGGAAGAAATGCTCAGTCTAGCAACCAGTGTACTGTGATTCAGAAAGGGGTAGACTTGGTTACAGGAGGCTAAAAATTGACCTACAGTTGTAAAGCTCAACAGTTATTAATGAGTTGTTTTCTTCGGGGAAGAGATTAATTGGTATTTGCCCTTAGAAGACAAACGAAGTACACTCGTCCCTGAGAGAATGCTGTGAGCATGCAGAAATATTAGCTTTAACGAACAAGCTGCATGCACTGCAGGAGAAGAGGCTGGAAGTGGCTGCCTCTTGCCTTCCCAAGAAACGTCACTGCTCTCAGTAGCAATTGCAATATGACAGCTTAAGTGACAAAGAAGTATCCTGTACCGTTTCCACTGTCATTCTGAGTAGGGGGCACATGCCGCACGCTGAATTAGGTGTTATGCCTGGGTTATCTGTTCAGTCCTTTACCCTCAGGTCTCTCACAACCATGCTTTCTGATGGAGCAATTCACCGTTCCCAACTGCTCCATCTACAAAAACATGAATACAACAGTCCGCTTTGGACCATTCACTTCAGTTAATTGTTATGATAGGTCTCTCTAAGTCATGTGGGATTATTTGTAATGTGTCATCGCATCACTCAAATTATTCAGGGAAAAAATGATGAGTGGTTTGTATCCCAGTGAATAGCAAATACTGCTATTCTTATGCCAATCTTAAATTTGCACTTTGTGTCAGTGACAAGCCTATTTGATGACAATAAAGGAAGGGGAATGGGAGAAAATGGCCAAGGAGACTATCTTTGTTTTCTTCCCCTCATTCCAGTCTCCCTGGAATGTGAGGAGTAGCACTGCACAAAGAGAAAACACTTAAAGCATTGAAACAGGCTGATAAAGTGGGATGCCTTTCTGATAAGCTGCTTTTCTGCTCATTTGGAAGGTCAATAGTCCAGTTTTTCTCATACTTTTTAATGTGATAAAGATCAGATGTCTGAAAAGTATCACTGATTTGACTGGGTCTATGCACAGTTTGACTGGATAACAAAATTTAGGAGCCACTTGAATCAGGAGATGATAAACAGCAGTTATGGAACCTATTCTTGCAGACAACTCAATACTCTTCTTCGTGTGCTTTAGCCAGGAAAGGAGCTCACCCATACATTTCCCCAGAGATTTGTGCAGGATTCTGGGAATGGAAATAGTAGGAGAGCTGGTGCTGGTTCTTTTTTTTTCTCTTGTTTTATCCTTTGTCTTATCCTTTGTCTTCTAAAGTAAATCCAAGAGTCACCCAAAGCAGAGAAGGAAGTGTCTCCTCTGCCTTGCACTTCTGAGTAACTAGCTGAGGACACAAATGACTTTCCTAACTCCTGTTTCTTATCACAGATGATGCAATGCTTCATCACCTCACTATCTCTAAACCTATCATGTTTGGCATCAGAACTGGAAAGCAAGTGCCCACTGGTTTACCTTAAGTACTGTGCACACAACATTTAGCTTCCTTCCATATTGTTTTTGTGTAGTTTACCTGAAGAGCCTTAAAACACAAAGCCGTGCTGCTTTAGTTTTCAATCTGTTGACAAATTTAATCATCAATGTACAGATTGGGTTTTAGGTACACAGAATAAGATTACAGAAGAGAGACCAGTTTTGAACATTCGAATGAAGATAAAGTTAAGTTTGAAACTGGCTCTACAGCCAACTGGCAGCTCTCGTCTGCCTCAGCTCAGATCCATCCTGCACTGAGGTTACTCAGAAATCTGAGATGAGGGGTCTACAGAGTCAGCTGCCAGGAGACTGGCTGGTGTAACAGATGGAAATGATCTAATTTCAGTGGGAAGACTGGAATAAGAAATTACAGGACTGGGTCCTGACACACACAGTTTCCAACGAGAAAACAGTAATATGAGAGAGGGAAAAATGCACAACACCCACCCCCCAGGTTAAAACCAAACATCAGGAAGCAGTGGGAAGGCTTCCCTTTATATAGCCTCTCTGCTACAAAGTAAATCAGCTGCTAATGAGAAGGTGATCGGTGAGGTTACTCTTCAGAAGACAAGGGCAGATGACAGCTGATAAGCCTTTTCCAGCTAAGAAGCATTACTAACAGAGCAAAACCTCCTCCGCAAGCATGATTCAGGCTGGTGAGTAGAAATCCCAGCTATCTGCTGTCAAAAACTGGAGGCAGCAGTCTCCAGCATCCCAGAAGATACACACTTGCTGTAAGCTAAGCAGATGAGGCACATGGAGAAAAAGAAAAGAACAAAGAGAGAATGAGATAACTTACGGCAATGAGCTGGTAGGAGTTGTTCATCATGGCTATGAGCATGTTCAGCAACACAACAAGGGAGATGACGTTGTAGGTCCCAAACATAGTGGCCCCAACAAATTCTGTGAACTCATGTCTGGCTTTCACGTTGGTGACGTAGAGATTCAGCAGACCGAACACAGACCAGAAGAGTGACTGGAGGGTCTCGAAAAGTCTGCAAATAAAACCAGATTTTTACTTGGCTACCTGACTCTGGGGAATGGAAAACAATGCCTGGTTCAGGCAGTGTTCAGGTGGGGAGCACACAGACATCTGGAGCCTGCGACACCACAGAGTGGCTGCTCAGTACAGCCATTTATTCCCTCCGGGAAGCAGTCTGCATTCCAGCCACAGTGACCCATTGGCCAACGCGCATAAGAACTGTGTTACATCAACAACATTTGCTACCTGTCCAAGAGCCCTGTCCACATCCTTGTGAGACGCAAGGAGCCTAACTGCCCTCAAGGAACCCAAGCTTCCCTTTTCCACTTGACACACATGCAAAGAACAGCCACAATATATTCCCTCTAACTAAAATTGCCATGCTGTGATACTGCTGTTATCTATGAACTCTCCTGTTTAATCAGTGCCTGCATCATTAACATGTTTGCAGGCTAAATGTTCAAGGGAACCCATCCCCAAGTACAGCATGACCATAGTAGTTAAATAGCGCACAACAACGAGGCACTGCGAAGTAAGAGATGCGAGAAATCATGTCTGCTTGCCCCCTTTGCAATTACTGTGGCTGCAGGTGAATGAGGACAGTGTGCTAAGACCCCGTCTGTTAGCAATACACATGGCCAAAAATGCTGGTGGCGGTGGCTTGCTTGTGGAGCAGCTCCCACCCACCACGGTGCAGTGCCCTCAATAGCAAGCTGCAACAATTGATCAGTAATGACTCAGATGAAAGAGAGTCATCACATTAATTCAGCTCGAGAGGTTTTCTTCTTCTGAAGTCTTCTTTCCATAGATGAACTAGACCTGACCTCACTGTGCTTTACAGCTGATGAGATCATCCCAGGTCTCTATTTGCTTCAGCCAGACACAAGTGACCCTTCCCAATCACGTCAAATACATAATCAGCATCTAAATAATTGCTCTATTTGGGCATCTTTGTTTTGGCTTTCCAAAATATGGCATAAATGACATATCAAAATATGACATTTATATGCTTGTTCAAGAGTTTCTATTTTGGCCCGAGGTCAGTAGGTATTTCCAAATGCTCCTACTAAAAAAAATCAACACAAATAATTCAGATACTTTACTTGACATACCAGGAATCTGTTCTCCTGGCTTCTCCAGGCATCTGTTCTATATGTACCACTGTGCTTTATATGGGGATTTAGTTTCTTTATATTTTGTGGATGTATCTTATGTTTTTCACTGGCCAAAATTATGAAGACTCCTTAAAGCAAAAATCTGTTCTCCCAAAAGTCAGGTTGGTTGTTTGATTTATTTAATAAGTGAGATGGTAAAATAAGGATTAACCAAAGAATGCTAAGCATTCTTCTACTAAAAAATAGTGGAGAGCTAGCTATCATTTAACTTAACTATTATCAGTAAAAGTACCAATAATTTGGGCCCAGACTAAGGCAAATAATACATTTACATGTGGACATGTAGTCCCCCTTGAAAAAGTAAGCAGCTGGTTTCTGTAACTTGACACAGAAGTAAGCCTCAGTTACTCTTTCCTCAGCGTTAAATGGCAGGCCAGAAGCACAATCTCTTTTCACAGTGTTTCAGGTGGGGCTCACACTAAATCAGAGAAGCAGCTTTAAAAAAAGAATTTTGGAAATTGTGATTGAGAGACTATGCCCTCCTGCTGAGTATATTTTAATCTTAAGCAAACAGGAGAAATCTCAGAGCTCCACCACTCTCCACAGCAGCTTAGAGACCTCCTGCAGCCCCTGGAGAAATGGCGCCAGCGACCAGCGTGACCCTCCAGTGAGAATGACACAGCAGGCAGTAAGGTGTGACTTCCTCCACCCCTTCCTCCTCATCATCTCTCCCTTCTCTCTCCTTCAGTTGCCAGAACCACAATGATAAAACATCTTTTCAAATTGTTTGCCTAAGCAGTAGACACTCTGCTTTCTAAGGGATGGTGAGGCCAAAGCATAAAACCTTAAATTATTCATGACTTCACCTCATTGCTGTCACAAAGGAATATTACTTTTCCATGATCTGTGTTTGCGATGCAGAAAACTTCCTCACCAAGAAAATATTAAACCCATCCTTTGGGAGTAATAGGAAATAATGCACCAGTAAATAGGTGTCACATTTTAAACAAGCTGTACAAACACGAGCAGCGTCCTGCTTTTCCTTCCCTTACAAAATTAGATCTTATTGTGTGACTGCTTAGAAACGCTGGTAGGAATCAAAGGGTACTGATTGAAAGCTCTTCACATTTATTCTTTCATTAGGGATGAACTATGAGCAAACTTGAGGTAACACCAGCTCTGACTTGAATTCACTCCAGCCATGCTTGCTCTCCCCAGCCCAACAACGTAATTTTGTGTTTTGCAGGTTGCTCGTTCTTAGCCAGTCACCCATGCTGTGCATCTGCTCAAGGGCCAAATGTCAGCTTGTACTGGGGGTGTTAATAACGACTATTTAAACTTTTAAGAACATGTTAAATAAATTTCTTAAGCAAGCCTCAAACAAAAAGTAACTGCAGAGCATTCTGTCCCCTGCCAGGAGACCTCGGTCCTAATGGATCCCCTCCCACTGCGATTTTGTTTTAAACAAACCTCTGCCATAAAGGCTGAGCCCCCTCAATTTCCTTTCTCTGCTACATTCTCCTTGGCAGGGGGTTTAAACTGAAAGTTAGGGGGGGAGAAATTGTGGTCTGTATTTAAGCTGATCACACTTTCTGTTAAGTCATTCAATTTCTAGTTCCCAAGATATTATACCTTCTTACAGACTTAAGGATCTTTTTCTTTTCTCCTGCTGACCCAGCGCTCTTTTTCTTTAGTCCAGTCCTGCTGTTGTGTTCTCTGCTAACCTGCTGACAGTGAAATCTGGAAAACAAGTGGTTTGCAATGGAGACAGGTCCAAACCAGAATGCAGAACTGAATACATCTCTTCACCGTAGCTCCAGGGAAAGGCAGGATCTAGTCCCAGACTTTGTGGTTTTGACCCTCCATGATCTAGAAGTTGCCACTTAACAAACATTGTATTTGCCAAACATTTCTCCCTCTGGCTGCTGCACCAATATGGACACAGATCAAGGAATAGTATTTGTTATTTAATTCCTTTGCAAGGGCAGCACAACACATTTCTGGGGCATGCAAAGCAATTAAAATAGAAAAAAGACTGAAGTCTTTAATTCTGTTTTTCATTAGCACAGTGCAGTTCCATTCACTTCCTCCAGATATAGATGGGTTTAATGAGAAAATTGATCAAGCCTATGGAGTTCATGCTCTGCAGTGGAAAACGGCAGCACGTCTGGTCTACCAGGTCATGATGCTCTTGTGACCACTTCTTTTAAGGAGGGAGCCCGCAGGACAACGTTGGAGCTTCTCCTCTTCCATCAGCCATCGTCTGCTTTTGATAACACTGCAAATATGTCACAAATCCTTTCTTAATCTTAAGCCTTCAGCTGAGGCAGGGTGGAGAACTATTGGGCATTATGACAAGTTTTATTTAATTTAGCATAAAGTGGTGGACAACAGTTTTGTTTTGCTTGTTTGCAGGGCGTAGGCCTTTTTCTAGACCGTGCTTTATTTATTTCTCTTCGCATTGTGTTTTAAGTACTGTGCAAGCAGCAAGAACAATTGGGTGGGGGCTGATTATTATAATTATTTCCACTATTAGTAATTAAAACAAATACATCAGAAAGACAATTCCCGTTATTTTTCAGCATGTGCTATCTCTTTCAGCCCTGCCAGCTGTCATCACGGCAATTTCCTTGCCAACATCTCAGTAAAGTACCAGCATTTCCAGCAAAAAGGATTTTGCTGGGATTTTAGTCTCACACAACTGCAAGGAAATCAGAGAAGCCTGCAACATCATGTATGCATAAAAATGGCCTAGGTGAGTTTGTTGGTGTTGCTGTATCACATTATTTATTAATACCTTTTTTTCATAAGTTTATCCCTTGTTTTCTACATTTTGTTTAGCTCCCCCTCCTTTCCTCTGGAATCAGACAGAACAATTATTATGGCAAAAGAATACTTGCTTTCTCAAATATACTGGAATTGTATATAGCCATAATAAGACTTAAGTTGCAGGATCATGTAGGGAGACTTTCTGGTCCAGAACTAAAGCGATTGCCTCCCACTTCCAGACCTACATAACAGTCTTTCTGACAGCAGAGCTCAGCAGAATGTCTGCCCCAGTTAACTCACACCTTTTCCGCATAGCCAACCAGCTCACCTGATATTTGCGAATGAATAAATAAAGGCACTTTGGGTGTAGTGACAGACAACAGGCAAAGGCAGGTAAGACAGGGGACAGTGGAAGTCAACCTTAAAAACAGAAAGGATATCTTACGTGGAGAAGGCATTGTTCTGTTTCTCACATCGGATCCCCTTGCAGTTGTTGGGTTCCTCCGAGGCACTGGTCTCATAATAAAAATAAAGCTGGTTCAGTCCATTGGCGAAAGCCAGAAGCACCAGACAGTAGATAAAAAGGAATTTAAGGATGTCTAGCAGCATGCGTCCCAGAGAAATCTGCAAGGGTCCCAAGTGTGAATTTGCTGTAAACAGGGATATGAGACGCAAGGAACTTAAAATGTTGGATATTGCAAAGAGGGCTTCTGCAATGAGAGTTGGGTGCCACATTTCCCATTCCTCCCTTGGACGAGAACCGTTATACTGAAAGAAATAACAAGGGTATAAAAGTGAATTATGTTGTAATTACTCTGAGTCACACCTGCTAGTACTAATGCTTCACATATATCTACTAACTAACCAGGTACTGGTGACACAAGAAATACTTTTAAAATCTTAATTCTCAGCTACTGTCAGACTAACATTTGGGATTCAGGACTGAAGCTCACTTGATCAGGGCAGAGACTTAGGTTTAATGATGCCTTTTTATGAACTCTCCCTCCTAGATTATGACCCTGATATGGGTAGCTGTGGGACCAGCTTTTCTTTAGAAGCTTCTGGTATGTTGGCTGTTCTTAGCCTAAATTTAGAAAACAGGCCTTTTGAATTTTGAGTTCACCGTTTGCGGGTTCTTCAGGTCCACAGGTACATACACAATCTCCTCTTTCAACATTTAAAGGGGTTCAGAATGCCCTTTAGCAGGTTCAGTCCAGAAATTTCCAATTACCTGTTTTTCTTTTTCTTCCTAAATATGACTGCACATTCAAAACACTGCACATTCCAGGAAGAATGCGAGGGAGGGAAGAAGGAAAGCAATGAACTATTGAGCATAAGAAGTGGATGCTTTACTTCCCTAATAATCTCCAAAAAAGTGCCAACAGCCCAGAATCAAAATGCTTTCTTCATATTAATTTTCTCATTAGTTAATTTGTCATGGCAATTTTAGGAGAGTTGCTAAAGCAGAGGTCATAATTACAGCTGAAACACTGGATACATTTGAGTGCATCAATTATAACATTAACTTGGTTGGTAATGTAACTGTAAAAGCAGAAGCATTTTCTGCGAAAAGTGCAGCCAGGTGCAAATAGGTAACACAAAAGAGCTGGTTGTATAAATGTAACTGCTCTGGCAGAATGGAGTCAAAGACATTTTAACATCAAGGAATAATTGTCCTCTTAACATTTGTCTCTGATCATTTAACACGTATAAAAAGGCAAAAATGTACTTAGAATAACATAGCTAATAGTGTAGCCGGTGTGTTTAGGACTCCTAAAATAATTTTTCTACCTTTGAAAAGGAAATGGTATCAGTATCATACTGACACATGAATTTGCAGGGACTTTCTATTGAAATCTGAAGGTCCAATACACGAGCTCACAATTTTTCCAAGGACACAGCTAAAAGCAAGTTGATATTTCAAACTATTCCACTGTATGAAGGAGCTGAGATATGATACAAAGGCATTTCAACATGACCTCTGATTGCTTCTGACATTTCCCAACTGTTCTTTACTCCATGAACATCATGACCCGAGTCGGTTAACTTGATTTGAAGAGGAGTCTTAAAATGTTTACAAACAGGCAGACACGTTAACTTTTTGCCAGTATCCAGCAGCAGGGGTGGATGGTTGTGATGGGAAAGCCTCTCCTGCCTAGGGAACAGATTTGCACAGTTGTTCACGATTCTCTTCTGCATGCTGGCTGTACACAGCAGCCCAGGGGCTCTCCGCCAGGGTTTAGCACAAACAGCTTGTAAAGTTATGTGAAAAGGTCTCCTTCATCTCATATCTATTTTTAAAGCAACTTGTTAGGGTCATATTTTGGCCCTCTATAAACCGATGGTATATTCTTGTTTGGAAAACAGTAGCCTCTTTGGAGCAGCCTAGTATCACAAGTAGTAAAGAAACAGAAGATTTTAGAGATATCTAATGAAGCTGGGTATCTAGAAAGGCTGGATTTGTTTGGGTTAGGCATCGGAAGTTTAAGGTGAAACACAGCAGAGATGTATACAGGATAGTTAGGCCTGGCAGTCACATTTACCCCTCCTTCTTACAAGATAATTAAATGCAGCAAATAATTGATTAAGAAAGTATTTTTATCCTATAATTAGCCTGAAGATTTCATTGGTATTAGACAATATTAAGGTCAGGTCTTGCAACCAGTCAAATCAAGGCAAAAAGTCTCCACGTAACAACAAGGATGGAAAACATTAGTGTCAGGATGCAATTTATTTTTCTGATATTTGGCAGAAAGCTAAATGTGCATATAATCCTTTGAAGTTCTAAGCAGTGTTAGAATATGGTATATTGGCATATATACCAGCCTCTTCCAGCATGGGGGTGTTTATAAATAACAAAAACCTTTACAAGTCATGTTGCAAAAGGTTTTGAAGCCATTATCAACGTTATAAATCCTCATGTTTCAGAGCATATTGCAACCTCTAAGTGACGGAGGTGAGAAGGGAACTCCTGTGAGCATGCTGTTTCAGAACTACTCATATATAAGACTTTATGGACCTCTGAGAATTGTCTGACATTGGTCCTTGTCAAGAGCAGACCTTATTAAATCAGCCAGGTTTAATCCAAGCGATAATCCAAGCTCTGATCTGCACTCAGACAGATATATTCCTGTAAGCATTCTTTTGTGTGCTGGCATATAGGTCTTTGTAGTTAGCCTACAAGTTTCTGTACTTCTTACAGAGTATATAAACAAAGCTGTCCTTCCTTTGTAGGTGTGGTGTGGCTGTGAGTTTAAATCTCAGTACGTGACTCTGTAAATCTGTGGGTGCACAGCTCTTCCAGTAATTTGTGTGTGAGAAAGAGAAGGAATGAGATTGTTAACATTTTAAGATTTGTTCATGAATCTTACTATTTCCAGCCTTTTTTTTTTTTTTTTGGTATTGCTCACAGTTTAAAGACCAACTTTTCAAGTTCCTAATTTCCTCACTGATTCTGAATGTTGGGAGAAAAAAGATGTAATCTGTTCCTGCTTTGATGCTGTTTCAGAGCTGCTTCTTCAGGGAGCAGCAACTATCTTAAAGCTTTTCCCTTTGAAAAACTAACTTACCACTGTGCAGCCTTCTGGATTTTAAAAAGGCCCCATAGCAAAACTGCTTGCTAAAGAGGTTTTTTTATAAAAGCCTTGCCATTTTGGAGTCAACGAGCTTTGTGAAATTTTCTCCTCTTTTCCTCTCTGCCTGCATGCATGCTAGGATGAGACTAAACAAGGTTGCTTTGGGGAAGTGCTTGTCCTGGTTATTAGGAGCTAGGCTAAAAGAAGGGCAAACCCAACAACCCAACACAGCAGCACAGGAAAACTAGAAAGCGCATAATTGGCCAAGGAGCAGACTCCAGTTGCTTGATTTACACCTGTATAATTACACAAACTACAGTGAATTTACTGCTGATTCATACCAAGAAAAGCATTGGGCCAAGCACGCAGCTCTGACTGAAGTGAAAGAGAGCCACTGCGTAAGGAAGTTTGTAGGAGGCCGTCTGTGTCTTTAAAAAAGAGAGACAGAAGGAAAGTGCTTCAGGCCATCCTCTGGCTTCAAAACATGTGCATACGCTAACTTGGAGCATCAGAAGTTTATAAATGTGGAAGGTGCTTTTATAGAATCATAGAATCACTGAGGTTGGAAGGGACGTTTAAGATCATCAAGTCCAACCATTAACCTGCCCTGACAAAAACCCCTTCTAAACCATGTCCCTCAGTACCACATCGACCCTTTTCTTAAACACCTCCAGGGATGGTGAATCCACTACCTCCCTGGGCAGCCTGTTCCAATGTTTAATAACCCTTTCAGTGAAGAAATGTTTCCTGATATCCAATCTAAACCTGCCCTGACATAACTTGAACCCATTTCCTCTTGTGAGAATGGTCTTTTGAGGATGAGCGCTGATGTGCGTTCTCACCATAAATGGAACATGACAGGGAACTGCTGGAGAGGGTGCAGCAAAGGGCTACCAAAATGATTAGGGGACGGGAACACCTCTCTTATGAAGAAAGGCTGAGGGATTTGGGTCTCTTCAGTCTAGAAAAAAGACGGCTGAGGGGGGAGCTTATCAGTGCCTATAAAGACTGACAGGGTGGGTGTCAGGAGGACAGGGCCAGGCTCTTTTCAGTGGTGCCCAGGGACAGGACAAGAGGTAACGGGCACAAACTTGAGCACAGGAAGTTCCACCTAAACATGAGGAGGAACTTCTTTCCCTTGAGGGTGGCAGAGCCCTGGCAGAGGCTGCCCAGGGAGGTGGTGGAGTCTCCGTCTCTGGAGACATTCAAAACCCGCCTGGATGGGTTCCTGTGCAACCTGCTCTAAGGTGGCCCTGCCTGCTCTGGCAGGGCGTTGGACTAGATGATCTCCAGAGGTCCCTTCCAACCCTGTGATTCTATGATATTCCATGATGACAGTGAAGAATCTACATGGTGTTAAAGCTCCAGCATGCTCCTTTGTCATTTCCTTGCACACAGTTTAAAATTATATATTGAAGAGAATAAGTTGATTCCTTTATACCGGATGGGAGCTTCTTACTAGCTGGCTTGCTTTTCTTAGTAGACTTTTCCCAAATTTATGATTAGTAATCTAGAGGTCTGTAGGACTACAGATTATAAATCTTGGCTGACGATGTTTTCAGATAACATTATTCTTGTTTTTCTTTTACTGTTTTATTTAAAAATAGTTTCCACTATACCTAGCATTGTTAAAAGAGGTCCAGCATCAGTATGGAAAACAAAACGTATCTTGGGCAACTGAGTAGCTACGAAATGGACAGCAAGTCGGAAAATTTCTACCCAATGCCTGAACAATCTACTCCAGTCTTAATCAAAGAATCAGGATGAGAAGGATGATCATTCTCCAGACAAATTAATAAGCTTTCCAGGTGAATTTTCAAAACTGGACAGCTTGAAAAGCAGCTCTTCTCTTTAATCTGTAATTTTGATTTTGACAGTTTCTACCCTATGTACTACAGTTCTTACAAGCAAGTTACAAATTCTCCCTCCCACATTACTGTACCTTTACGTAGGCAACAATTTTAAGGGAGATAGTTGCAAGATAGAGCGAGTTCATTGCAAAATCCATCAGATTCCACCAGTCATGTACGTACTCATTGAATCCACCATCCCACATTTCCTTGATTTCTCCCCAGATAAAACCTGTAGAAAGAAAAAGAGATAATTGTCATGACGAGGTTTTATTTGCCATTAAAGCACTGTGTATATCTGATGTAGTAAAAGACAATTCTAAATTAACAGCTTGGAGAAAACGTCTCATCCCTCCTGTCTTCTGTAACGTATAATACTGCTGATTATGAGACATTTTACAACTCTGTTGGGAATCTAGTCTAGAGAGATACGAAAAAGACCAAGGTTTCATATCCAGGGCTTCAGATATACATACAAGGAGACTGCTTGAAACATGTTAATTATAACTAGTATGCGTGGATTGGCTCAGATGAAATTTGTTGTACATGAATAAACTATTTAAGCAACTGTATTTGGTATATTTTATAATAGATTGTCTGCTCTTATAGAAACTATAAGTAATTCATTGCTCAGTTGGACAGAACTGATTTTTCCTGACTTTCTCTGCAGAACATGCAACACTAGTACCAGCTTCTGCGTGCCAGTGCACTTCCTCCCTGACCTGGAAATATCACACCAAAGAAGGAAGAAGTAAATTCATTCTCTATGCTCAGTCACTGTATTTATGCATCTTGCTGCAGAAAAAGCCCATAGGGACTATTTGTGAAAAAAGGTAGGACTCAGCATGAAAAAGGGCACTGCAGCCTGGCATCGCATCGCTCAGCAATGACTCACCTTATGTCAAATATGGGTATGGGTTTATCAAGGTGAATCTTTGTTCCCAAGGATACGGCCAGAGCCCATGATCTCAACTCTGAAATGCCTTCTGGTAATAAACTTTGGCACTTGCTAACCTTCACTATATCTCCTAGCAGCTGGAAGGGTGAGGGGCAGCTGCTGAAGTTCATTACCAGACTGATAAACTCACCTGGCACAAAATTCTCATTTCAACTAAGTTTATTGTTGACTGTTTAAGTGTTTTTGAGACCCTAAGTCCCCTAAGAAGCAAATGGCAGCTAGGCTCCTTCATCATCTACGTGCTTCCGAAAATGTCTTTAGAGCCCACGGATATTTTGAATTACTCAGTTTACAACACTATCCTTGAATGAAGACATGTGAAAAGAAAAACAAACCAACAAAATACACCTCCAGGTGCATTACCAATATGCTGCCCATATCTAGGCACAGGATACTGCAGTGGTCACTAAATGCTACTTGCAACTCAAGTTTTAGGACCTGAAAGTTCAATCTGAAGAACAGATAATGTTGAAATTAACTGCTACCAATGTCCAAATATCAATCTTAGCTCTTCAGCTGCCAGCCAGCAGGTCAATGGTCAGGCAAGCATAATGTCAAGGCTAATAAGGTAATTTTTACAGCTGCCTCCAAATCTTTGCATACACACAAAAACATAAAATAAAATAAATCAATGGAGAGGAGCCTGTTGAAGAACTCATACACTGTATTTATAGTGAGTTATCATTGTGGTAACTATAGTTACAGCAATGCTGTGCATGCCTGTTCTCTCTCTCCTTTTAGAGTGGAAGATATTTCTTTAATAATAACCTTTAATCTGGTGAAACTGTTCTAATTTCTCCATTTAATCAACAGTCCCACAATATCCCTATTTATCTGAAACAAAGGAACTCAAAAAGAAGAGCAGACAGCTGTAAGAGCTGATTTTGAAAGGGTTTTTTTTAATGGATTATCCTGCTTTCATCTGCAAATCAATTTTGCTGAAATGCCTACCATTTCCCTCAATTTTAACCATGAAGTTAAGGATCTTAGTGAAAAGATCACCTAAATTCAGAAAAGACATTTAAACTTCTCAGCTTATTCTAAAGTTTCTTCTAAGACATGCATTTCAATGCCATAAATCAGTTTAACAGGATAATAAGGCTTGAGTTACCATTTGTAAGTTGTGGTAGAGCTGTGCAAGGAGCCAAGTGCCCTCAGTCAAGATGGAAAGTGATTTGTGAATGTTTGCAACTCTTACTTTCTTTCCTCATTTTCCACCAGCAGTTTTAGGTTTGGCACAGGGAACAGCTAGGTTCGTTCAGCACAGAACCAGCCTGATCCACAGAAATGAGGAGCTGTATTACCAGGAGAGTGGAGCCAGCAGGCACAGAAAAGCAGAGGTGGACCCATGAGAAGCACTGAGGAGCCAGAAGGAGAGCTCCAGAGATTGAGGTTTGTGAGAGGTGTTCTCACAAAGCATCAGTGTGGCTTTCCAGACCACTGGCTCCCTACTAGAGAGTGGCAATTCACTGTTACCTGACTTCAGGCTTTTGCAGTGAAGTGTCCCGGGCTGTACGGACAGAGGCTAGAAAGGTGTGGAAGTCATTGCCTGTGAGCAGGCTCCTAGTTACAAACGAGCTCACAGTGGTGCTGTATGTTAATGGCAGAGCAAGGGAGATGGGAGCTTAATTAGAGGAGACATCATGCTTCTCGTAGAGCCCACAGGTTTTCACTCGCTGTTGTGTTGGAGCTCAGTTTGAAAGGGTAAATACTTCTCTCTCATCAAAAATAGATCCAATTATGCTTCTCTGCTCTTCTCCCTCAGTGGCTCTATCCGCTTTCTCCCACCCCATCTCACTACCTCACCCATACATCCTGCCCGCAGGAACACAGACACCTGCTTTTCTTCACAGTTGTGGTTGCCCAAGCCAGATCAGAATAAGAGCCTCATGTTTAACTGTCTGATAATAAATACTCCATCCTTCTCCTGCATATATTAGAGCTCTCAATATTGATTTGGTCAGTGTTTATCAGCAGAGAGGCATAAGGCAGAGTGAAATTTATCTTCCCTTTTCTGCCTTCCTGTAGGCTATTTGGGAGTCTGGGAGCCCAGGAATAAACAGGCCTGGTACCTGCTCACTGGCTTTTGGAGCAGATCAGTGAGACGGCAGAAAAAGAGGCAGGTTCTCGGCGCTGCCTCCTGCCATGTACCAGCCAAAAGAACTAAGCCAGCATGACAAGTAACACTATTTGTCACTAGTATGACCCAGAAGCTAATTCCTAACCTGTTCCTCACAGAGAGCATGGGGGAAGCAGGGAGAGCGCTGTGTCTGCAGTTTACTCAGGGTCATGTCTAAAGGCATGTCAGATGGCAATATGAACAGCAGAAAAGCCTTAGGCCAACAGGATCTGTTGTTCCAGAAGGAGCCCAGCTGTTTTATGCAGTTACTGAAGCTGGCTGCCAAATCTCTTTACACGCTGATGATGCTGAGATCAGGCCTGAGTCTCCACACAGTTGCCATGGGTGCGAGTCAGGCGGCTGTGGCTCAGACATTTCTGTGTTTCTGATTTACCTAGGACCCAGGGCAGGATCATCCACTCCACGATGGTGGGAGGTGGTCCCTGCATGTGAAGGTCAGTCCTGACGATGTGCTGCGATGCCAGCAGGAGCATGAAGAGGAAGGTTAGGTAAGATCCGGTGTGGCAGATAAACTTTATAAATGGCTTTTTAATGAACAGTCCCAGCCTGCTCTTCGGTGCAATCAGGTATGCCACAGATAGCACAGGAAATAGCAGTCCAATGGTGACACAGGTCAAGAGTTTTACTGCCCAGTGTTTCCGCCTCCATCCTGGAAAACCGTCATACCAAAGTGTTGCTAGCAGCTGCTGGCAGTTTGGCTGAGCAACAAACTGAGGAGGAAAAAATAAGAAAGATTATTACTGACCGGTACTTCATGTGCACTCCCCCTCATGTATATGTTAGAGCCCACACAGACCCTCATGTTAAGTTTGGGGATGGCTATGGGGTGGAAAAGCGTGTTTTGGAGACAGAGGGAAGAAAGGAGGGAGATTTCACTCTTGTTTTTCTACACAGCATTTAAGATTTCTTCTATGAGGTATTTTCTGTTTGAAGCATCCTTATGTAGATCAGTCACTTCATCACACATGAAGCCTCGTGCAAAAGTGATACAATGAAAGTTACTATGAGCTTTTTCTCTTCTTATGTATTTCTGTTTCAACACATTTCTCTTCAGAATGTTTCAGGTTTTGACTGTCTCAAACAAATCACTGTCAGCATCTTTAAGGAGTGACTAAAAGATGAGATAGGAGGGAAAAGGTGTAAAGCTCGGAGTGTGTGTGTGTGTGAGAGGGAGAGAGAGAATGTCTCCAGAAGTGTGTGGGGTGCTGCACGTGGTTTTGGCCAGCATATGTGTGTGTGGGCTGGGCTGGGCATGAGACAGCATGCAGTAATGTAGAGTTCAGCCAGGTGACATCTGTTGGGAAGCAGGACAGCACATTTGTAAACGTGCCTCGCTATTAAGGAAGAAAGCAGTTGTAAAATGTAAGAGATTAAGCAGAGGAAAAAAGAAACCTTTGATCACAGTACCAAAAGTGACACTTGAAAGTGTACTTTCACTCTGTAAAAAATAGCATTATGATGGTGATTTATGGCATCTCAGAGACTCCATGCCAGGCATGCTCAGGTTGCTACTTCAGATTGTTTAATACCTAACAGCCCTTGGAATTTCAGTCAAGCCAAAATATTTCTGGTCTATGCCAGAAGACTTTATGTTCCTGATTATACCTGGGCAGCCCCATGGTTTTCAAACCTTTTCAGACCCCTATCTAATTAGAGATGTCTGCAAGACCAAGACAACTGTGTTTTTCTTTATGCATTTGATTTCTAATCCATCTTACACTTCTGATCTACTAAATTCTTACTGGGCTCTGCAAGTTCAGAAGAAAATTTCCACTATTGTTCTGAGGTTGCCTGTTATACTTATTTTGTTGTAATTAAATCAGAAAAACTGTCCTAGCATAAGTATGGGTACAGTTATCAATAAACACATTCCTGTAACAATATAACTACATCTATGATCAGACACAGCTATATCGGAGAGAGTCATGCTTCCAGGGGACACAACAGTACTAGCAGCATTTATCAAGGACCTCTCTTATAAAGACGACTCGAAGCAGTCATCTGAAGATGTCAGTCACCTGAAGATGACAGTACTGTTTACATTTGTACATAAACACATATTTAAAAGGGATCTCTGGGAGGGATGTAGTGCCACCATGCTCTTCTTCCCCCTCAGGGAAGATTTTATCAGGCAGAGCACTCTTTCACCACTACAATTTAAACCAGCTCTTGGAAAGACTGTGCCATGGCAGCAAAGGAACAGGCTTATGAATACAAGAGTACCCATCTTACTGTTTTGCCATTCCAAATTGGGATGACTTTTTCCACCCTGTCAGAAGCTCCTCTGTAGACACTCCTGCACTCAGTGCAGACATGGCCTGGGTTAATACTGAATCAGCCATCACATCGCATTTATGAGACAGCTGCAGGCTCTTCTCATCATGTCTGAAGCTTTTGAGCCTAGAACTTCCCGTAGGTCTTAGTCACCAGGAGATCAGATTCAGTGTGAAAGAGACAATTTTTTAATAAAAGCTTTAGCACACGCCCATATCTTTTAAACATTCGTTCACCACCAAACCAGTCCAATACTGGGAGGACTTTTCACGCTCTGTTCTTGGGGTGCTCTATACCAGCAGAGCACTATCACTGCCATGTTCAAAATGACTAAACCAAGGTCAAGCAAAAGGAAAAATTAGTACCTCGGTCTGATAAAGCCATTAATTTCTGTAGGTATTTTTAGATTTTGTGAATATATTTTATATGCTGTAACAGGCTGTTTATATCAGAAGCAGACCATTTCTGGAGTGGGTACTTCAAATATATGGACTGACCAAAATTAGTATTGAAAATAAGACCTCCAGGGGGAATATCTGGTATTTATGAAGCTGGATGTTTATGTGTCATTACTATAATAAACGACAGCTGAGTCTAACGTACAAGTGACATTGTGCTCCAGAGGACACCAGAAAAGAAAATAAGGAATGTATTTGATTTGGAATGGATCTACACATGCATGCAGCAGAAACTGGACAACAGTTGATATGGTGATGATATCCAGAAAAAGCCAAGACTTATTGCCTATAAGGATCAGAAAACGTTACTGTAAAACTCCAAGTCTGGTGACAGTGACGAAAAAAACAATTCTACACAAACTGAAAAAATGTCAAGCATCGATTGTCATTTGCTTGGTTGGTTTTTAATGTATGATTGCAGAAGGGTCAGCCCGTTATGTGTAAAAGCTCGAAGAAACGGAAGGTTACACTGCTATATTTTCTCACTTAAGATCACAAACAGGAGCTGTGACTGGATGTGTTCTGCAGTAATTTACATGGTAATAGGTACTGCTGTTTCTCACAGATGAGGTACAACTTTTTTTTTTTAGGGGGAAAATGCATAAACACATTTTCACTTTATCACATATGATAGAAAGCTCTAAGGGGAGAATAAAACTATTTTTCCCTTGAGTCAAAGTCAGAGTCATTTGAGAAATCAAATGACTATATGTTCCTCTGGTTGCTGTGCAACTTGCAAGCATCTTAAAAGTGCCTCTTCTCTGCCTAATAGCTCATTTCTGAAACATGCTTTCTGTGTTGTATCTGATGTGATGTTAGTTCTTCAAATGGAGAGAAATTCACGCATCATGAAAGAGCAGCTTTAAAGACCAGCTTGGCAAAAGGGAATGGAAATGGAAAAAGCCATTGAATTTTCCAATCAAGCCCATCCAAACCTCACTGATAATGGCCTAAGGGAAATTTAAGCACACCACAGAAAGAAATTCTCCCTAATGTCACAAACCACCAAATGCTGTCTTTATTAAAGGTAAGGCTATGTAGGCTTTTACTAACTCATGTTAGTCCAACTTATTAATCACTGATTTAAAATTAGTAAATACTGCAGCTTAGAACTCAAGTAGTGGAAAGACTACAGCTGGCTGAAAAACAGAATTTCCAGTGTGCAGAAACACTGAAATTCTAAATTATAATGAAGAAGTCAACGAAGCCCTTGGTGTGCTGCCTGAAGAACCAATTGCTTTTCAGTAACTTGGTGTTAATGTGAAAGCACACAGAAACTAGCTATTTCCCCAAGTAGTCCTGTGAACAGCGGCCTCATCTTTGCTTCTAGGTGTTAAACCATCAAATTAATTGACTAGACTGAACCACTGAATGCTCAACTCCTAAAGATTGTCTAGGATTCATACTGCTAAATCAATGCACATGAAATATAATAACATGAAAAGGCTCTGCTTTAGCCCTTTTAGGTATGAAGTAGCCTGAAACTGTAATAATATTATGGAACTTTTGTTATCATCCATAATTTCAAATTTCTTCATAAAGTTAAGGGAACAATCTTATTTCTACTTCGCAAATGGACAGAACTGAGATCTGGAAAAGCAACCTGACTTCTCCAACACTACTTATGCCAAGGCGTTTCCTGAGTACAGGTTCAATTTACACATAAGTAGGGACCCAAATATGTTTTTTCACCTTTTTGCAAAGCTTTTCATTTGCCATAGATAGAAATAGCGCATGTGTATATCACAGTCTTTTATCATTTCACATGAACATACTGTATCTGACAGGATTTGGTATCAGTTAAAGTTTCTGCACAGTGAAAAGGAGAGATCGTGATCGTTTAAAAAAATGCATATTGTCCCAGTTTTGTAGATGGTCCAGAATCAGAGGCAGATTTACTGTACCAGAAGCTCTCTATTTGCTGAAGAAGATGAGCATATGACTTGCAAACAGTGTATCTTTTCAGTATATAGCAAGCACGATATCAAGCATGTTTTTCAAGGACTGCTGCATTATGGGAGCCTCCAATCTCTATTACAAATGGCAGCACAAGACATCATTCCACAGACACGATGGAGAATGTTTTGACAGCTGCATTAGTGAAAAGAAATGCTGCCAAAAGGTGGCATTTGTACTCATTTCAGCTCACGTATGAACTAAACATTCAATGCTATTATTAAGCCTGTGGTAGTGCTGGCATAACATAGTCCAGGATTGTCCCTACCTGTAGAGAAAGCCTGTAGATGTATTTTTGGTGGAGGTAATGCAAAGAGCAAACTCCTTCTTCATTACCTGTTGAGCAGAACCTGTCCTAACAGAAGATACGTAATGACTAGGAGATAAAATGCAACTCTCAGTACCTTCTCGTTAGGACAACATCACTGGGTCACTGGTGGGCAAAACGCTCAGTGTCCTGGCTTCTGAGAATGGGGAGAAGTATCTTTGCCCTTCCAAGAAGTGAGATCAGCAACTTCAGCCATGGTTGGGAAGCACTTTAAGGGTACAGGCTACTGCAATACAGTGTCTTTTATGTTCTCTCCTTCTTCTTTCAGTCTTGCCAGGGTCTTTGTGTAACATTTGGCTTGCAGATGGATTATGCTATTAGAGAATTTCATTTTCAGTGTTCATCATACTCACTGTCACCCGATCCTCTACCAAGGGGAAAATTTTTAAGGGAAAAAAGCAGCTGCTGCGTGGAGTGTCTTTTTCTTAATATCTAATCTTTACTGATATTTTTATGTCACCTAAATTCTACTTCTGGGGAATTAAATACTTTCTGCTTGCTGTGCCATTAATATAAATATCAAACATGGGAATTATGTTCCACACCCCTTGCCCCCCTCCCCTTATCTATGGGGAAATCCCTTATCTCTCACAGTCATAAGTAATTTAGGATCAGACACAGATGGGCTGAGATGTGAATGCCTCGGGGAGCAACTGAAATAGCTCCCTGATAGACATCACAGGGGCTGAGCACAGTAGCTCTCTGCGCTTATTCTGATTATCGTGATGGCGCCAACATTCTCTTCTGTTTGGAGTTTGTTGGAATTCTTTTCTGTACTCTTGTTGCGGATGGTGATCGTGAATGCTCTTCATAGATGAATAAGCACTAATTTGTAACTGCTGAGCCCTGTGTTAATAAGCAGGACTGAGTTGTTCTATCAGTCAGCTACATCAGCTCCCAATGAGGTTACCACTGAGAGCCAAATGTGGCATGGGAGCCATGAAATTAACTTTAGTTCCCCTGCCTGACACTCATTTCAATAGGTTAGATCTCACCAACAGCACTGTATCCCACAGTTTGTAAAACATGGCAGCTGAATACCTGCAAGGTCTACAATTAAAGCTATTTTGGCTTTGGAAAGGCAGATTTTCACATGAAGTGAGACAGATTTTGCAGTCTGTGTGACAATCAAGCAACTGCAGTGTCTGATGTAGTAGCATGCGTATATATTTTAGCTAGATGTGTAAAGAATGTCGATTTCTTGTGAATCCAGTTCTATCATGAAAAGGATAAATGCCATTGCCATTCTCCACTCAGTTCAGTAGAAAGCCCTGTCCCATCCTGCAGAGGTACTGCCTTGCACCCATTCTCTGGCAACTTGAAGGGAGATGTCTCTCACGACAGATGTCTCCCCCCACTGCTGCCGAGCACGGTGTGGCCAGGCAGGGCTGGGGGCAGCAGGTCTGTGCCTCTCTTCATCCCAGGTCGCTAACAGGGTGATATACGCAGGCACGGAGGTACCTACCCCACCACATCAATACAACTGCAGATGGACTGGGAAGAGCACAGCCTTTCATACTTGAATTTTCAGAATCAATTGGCTAGAATTTCCTTCCTCCCATGAAGATATAGGAAACTCCTACACTGTCAGTCCTACCACAGGGTAGGGTTTATCAATCAATGCCAAATCTTAAGTGTCTGAACCCACAAAGCTTAATACACACTGTCCAACAGCCCACACAAGCTGTAACACTTGGCCCAACGTCAGCAGGCATATGGATCACAGTGTGCAATGAAGGATCCTCTTTCCTCTAACTTTGACTTCAGGAAATGGCATGTAAAGAAATGAACTTTTAAAATGCATCCTCTTCCTGCAGTCCCAAATCCATGCTACTGCTCAGAACCAAGTAGCACAACACACTTCCAGTGCAACAAACTACTCTGCCTCCATTTCCTACCAAGGACAGGATCTTCTCATCAAGAAACGAGGAAATGCAGTTGTTATATCAGTTTCATTTCTCTTAAAGGAAATTCCAGTGGGCAATACTCAAAGAGCTACATTTCTAAATTAGCCCAAGACAGAAGAGAGAAACTATCTGTGGCCTAATTTCATGTCTGCTGCAGTAAGCCAATAAACCCTATGAGATCAGATATTCTACATAAGAAATACCAGTCTTCTCAAGTTTGCAGTGTTGCAAACAGTGAGATGAATAAGAAAATCCTCTTTTGTAGCACGTTTCTTTTTAAAGTTCAACCTTGTTAATGACTGCAAAGTTATTCACATTCTGCTGCTGAAGTATGAGTTGCAGAGGGTAAACACCTAATGGTTGTTCATCCTGTTAATGAAGTACTTTCTGTAACAGGAAAAAAAGGAAGAAATGAGACAAAGAAGTTGGAGGGAGGCTATATAACTTGGGGAAAGGGGACTACAACTCAACTTTTCTCATCAGGCACTTCCAAGAAATAATAGTTTCTTCTCAGGAAAATATAGGTTGAATATCCAATCAAAAACACAGCTGCTACTCACATGCCTGTTACTACTAAGAGTGAAGCACTGATGCAAATCCAAATGGCAGTTATTCCTCCCATTAAGATCATTAGCTGAGCTGGAAGCCTCCTCCAAGAAAACCAGGTGCTACCCAAATTGCTCAATCCCTCTGCTGGTGAATAAAACAAACTCCAGATCCTCTGCAGATGAACATATGGCCTCAAATTATACAGAATTTTGGCTAATCCGATCTTAAAATATTTTAAGTGATGATGAAACGTGAATCTTAACTAAAGGTCTCCTATCCATAAGATATCTCTTGATGATAGCAGACATGAACTCAGCTTAAGCAGTAATAATTGCAAATTCACCATTGATGTGAATGCTGGCAAAATGAAAGACTCTAAAAGCCTGCTACAATTCCATAAAAGTCATAGTTTTAACAAATTTATGTTGGATTGGCTTAAATATTTAAATAAAAGAGATCCCATATGTTCTAGGAAAAATGTAGAGGATTGCAAATCCTGCATATCTACCCATGGAAGAAGCAATTAACAAACTATTTAAGCTTGAAATTAAATCCATCTCTACTCAGAGCGCTTAAACGTGTGTTTAGCTATGGGTTTGTATTTATGGCCTGTGTCATCAGAATTTAAGTGCAGGCATAAATTCTGCATTGAATAAAGGCAAGCTGCTGAACGGTGCTTCTGGAGGCCATCCTCCCCTAGCAAACACTCCACCAGAACACGCTTTGTCTGGGCCAGATCCTGAGCAAGAGTCCAGACATAAGCAAAACTTTTCAACATTTATTTCAGCAGGCAGCAGACTACAGCTGGGAAATAAATTCCTGTAGGAAGTATTTCAGCAAACATTGCAGGATACAGTTCTGTTACAAAGATTAAGTAGGTACAGGCTGACTTTCCAGAGGCAGAGTGCTGCAGTACAAGTAAGTGCCAAATATGAGTGATATACCTAAGAGAGGCAGTTAATTCACAACACACTAACTGGTTTCCAAGAGCTGAGCAGGGGATATCGGACACATCCTACAGGAGCACTGAAAAAATACTCAGGCTAAAAACTGTTTAAAGACAAAT
This sequence comes from Rhinoptilus africanus, assembly GCA_013400135.1. Classification (NCBI taxonomy): domain Eukaryota; kingdom Metazoa; phylum Chordata; class Aves; order Charadriiformes; family Glareolidae; genus Rhinoptilus; species Rhinoptilus africanus. The sequence goes on along the minus strand of VXBO01010329.1, from coordinate 864,779 downwards.
CTTGCAGAGTTTCCTAAGTCCTCTTGCAGGCAGCACTTCAAGAGTTACAGATCTTGCAAATGAATACCAGGAGCTCTCACAGGCTTTAGCTGAAGTGGAGAAGGTATTGACTTTTAAGTAAAAGGTTGGGTTTATTCTCCCTAGTGGATTTCTAACATTTACATTAAATAAGTGATAAGTAAAGCAAACACGAGAATTTAAAAAGTCATTCACAAGTACTTTTAAATACGTATCTACTTTACCCTATTAGTATTAATAAAAAGTTCTAAAAATCTTTTTCATTTGCTTCCTTTCTGAGAAATATCTATTTAATTTTGGTTTCTTTTTTTTTCTACCTTACCTTCTCTTGAATGAGTAAATTTACTCCAATATCCAGGAAAGAACAGACCAGCATACTATAAACACTTCTTACATTTTTGGGAACCTCTAAAGGCTACCTCTGCTTCTGAGCGGTATCACCACTGCAGGATGAGGAGGACACATGCTTCATTGAAGGATGTTTATCAGCCAGCTGGAGTTTGTAGAGAAAGAGTAAGAACACAAAACCTGCAGTCACATCTTTTAAATGCCGTTCTGCACAACATCTTCGTTTGGGGAGATTATGATCAACCCTTCTATGCATCTCATTTTTCTTGGAGTGAAGAACTATGAGGTAACTGTGTTCTCAATCATGAGACACCAAAATGGCTTGCCTGGATGATGATGGATCCCTTACAGCTACATAAGAGGTGTAAGGGGAGCGGAATCCCAGTTATTTTCTCTATAGAGTTTCACAACACTCTTCACTAAGCAAGAAAAGTAAAGCTGAAATTCACAGAAAACAGGTAAATAACAATGAACACTTCTATATCCAAAAGGGAGAATCCATAGCAATATTTTTTTTCCACAGAGTTTGTTGTTTCAGGGCATCATTCAAAGTGAAGTATGACGTAACATGTGACACACTTCACTACTGACGTAGTGACCAGCTGACTCTGGAAGGCACTCTAGACCTCCACCTGACTGAACACTTGGCTTATACAGCATATAAGGCGTCACTTCTTTCTAGTTTCTGTTGTCTATAGAAAGCCAATCAATCACGTCCTGTACTTTAACTTTGGCTTCCCAAGTCTATTCTCTTGCTGACAAGAAGACTGATGGGATACATGAAGTTAAGGGAACTGACGAACTCACTAAATCATTCCTGAATGTTCATAAAACAGTGGCAATCCCTTTAGCTTTCAACATATTTCCTGTCTTTGTCCAAGAGATCATTTAAGTCAGAGGCACCAGGCAGCAAAAATTACTTAAAGAATGATCCAGGCATTTACTTTCAGCTACAAATTACACTAACACAAGCAGAGTCCTTGTCCTTGACTGACATAACAGTCTTATGTTGTTTTTTCAAATCTGTGGATGGCAAGATTAGTCAGAGATGATTTTGCTGTCAAAAGATAGTCTTCTGCAGTTCTGTTCTGTGACAGCTGCAATATGTGGCTAACCTTCATCAAGTTAGAACATTTTGGCATTACGTGAATAATATACGAAATAATACTGTTTCCTCAAATAAACATTCAAGTCCACTTTGTCAAACCGATGAACCATCAGCTCTCTGAATGTTTCTTATTCTTCTTCCAAGTTTGCGGAAAAGTTACACTTAAATAAATGCCACTTGTCCTAATTTTTGTAATACAATGCAGCTGTCAGGCTTACATTTCAACGCTAGTTTCCAAACCTGAGTAAATAGATCTGGCAACTGCACAAACCCATAGAGTAGGGGCTTCAAGATATGCACCACTCACCCTGCTGCCCCACCAGCGATCAGCAGGAAAGATTGTTTTAAGGGTGCAAATGCAGGTAAGTCCCCACCCCTGCCACCCTAAGGTCCAGCCGCTGAGACTGCTGGTAACAGCTCAGTTAGTACCACATGCATGGCAGAGTTTGTAATATGGTCATCTGCCTACTGGGATTGAGTTTGAGAAAAACTCGCTTTCATTGAGCGTAGGCCAGTGTTCACACATCAGATAGTAACTTTGCTGCATACAATAATGAATAAATGAATGCTGTTGGAAAATGAAAGGTGACATTTGGACGTTCAGTGCTTTTGAAATCCCTAAACTTACATTCAGGTTTGTGGTGTAGGACAGATCTGGACATAGCATAACCACACCACCCTCACTATCTAATATCCTAAGGGATACGGACGTTCCAGATCACTAGAAAGGAAAAAAGCTTCCACAAGGAGCAGCTCTGCTTTCCCCACCTAATCCTAATAAAGATCTTTTTATGACATGGTATTTCATTCTGGAAATGTGAAAGTAAAAGCTTGTTTATTAATCTCCTGAGCTATGCAGGCTCACCGGAAAGCTAGCTTTTCATTGTGCCTTTAAAGAGCACAATACAAACATTCAGCCCTGTATCATTATACCTCCAGGCAGTGTGGCAAGAAAAAAGCAAAACCATGGGAGGATAACTTAGCACTGCTTGCAAGCAAAGAAAGATCTGTGGCTATCCATCAAGATACCTGAATGGCTTTCAAAACAGGTAAACAAGGTGCAGTAGATGAGCTTTGATTTTCACAGACCTCACACTTCATTTTTCATGCATCTCTGATATTTTTAAAAGCTCTTTTTATACACTAACTGAAGTGCCCTTAGAAATTTGCCAGGTTTATGCATAATCCCTGGAGAATGATGCCGTGCTTCTAACTGCAGCCACACAGTTGACAAGAGTCAAGACACAGCTGAAAAATATGTAGCATGGCAGGAATGATTATTCATTCACTCCAGTACTGTACCTCAGGAGGTACTTGTCTATGTAAATGTCTCGGAAAAAAAGGAACGAAAACTTTAGAAGCTTCATCCTGAAGAGAAAACCGCAAAGAGCACTGTTTCTAAATTGGAAAAGCAAACAATTCTACTTCTCTCCTTTCCTGTCATTGATTAGAGTACAGTGAGTAAGAGACTAAGGTCGAGGTTTCTGAGAGGGAATTTCATGCACTCCTTTGATCTAATTCAGTGAAAGTGCTAAGCAATATAGTCATAGGCAAAATATATTTTTTTCTGAGTGCCTTGTATTGTGTGCATTTCTCACAGACACATAAACTGAACCTGCACAGCCATTTGCAACTACCAGAAAAATGCAAAGCACTAAAACCCCACTACTATGATGTTTTTGAAGATGTGAATGACCTGTGATGGAGAGCAGGGAAGCAGGAATAGGCTGAATGTATATCGCTATTCTTGTGGCTTAGCAGAATGTTATATACAAGGAGAAATCTGCCCTTTTATACCCAATTCACTGCTATGCTATGGTTGCTTTACATTAATTTGGCAACGTAAAAAAAACCTTAAAGGACACAAAAATTGTATTTGCATTCAGCCTATGCTCTGATTCTCCAATACAGTGATGGTACGCTCTGCATACAACTGTGCTTTACATGACTGGAAAGACCCTAAGAGATGATTTTTCCCCATCTTTTCTTAGAAATGCAAAAATATTAACAAATGCAGAGCTAATCTGGTGCCAAACAGCATAGCAAAGATTGATCCCCAACAGCTGAGCTGTGCTTTTTCTTATTAAGTCTTCAGCACCCATCTCCTTCCAAAATTAGTCATGAATAAAAGAATTTGAAAAGTAATAATATGAAAACAAATGCCATATACTACAGAGCACTTATGAAAAGCCTACTTGTCTCTTAGACTATGAATTCCTGTGATCCTATGAAGACAATTTCTTTAGAAAGTAGTCTGAGAAAACTGACATGTCTGTGCTGGATCTAACTCATCCTGTTTTGCAGTGTACTAGCACTGTCCTAATTTTTTTTTTCTAATATTTTGTGACTGCCATGCAAACAGTGATCACAACTACTAAATCCTTCCTGCCTTCTGCCGAAATGATCAGGGCCCTTTTGTAATTTGAAACTGGGGACACGACCATTCCACACTTACGATGAGATGGAAAGGGAGCTTGTGAACATCACACAGCATGGTTTTAGTATTTATTACCATAAAATATACTACAAAGCTACCGTAGGGCACATTTTAATCTTTGCTGTGTAATTGAAATTTTTCTTTCTGTGCAAACAGTAATTTACCTTGTAGGATACATGGGCTTATTAAAAACAAACATGAAAAGCAAGAAATTTCTTCTTCATTGCTTTGGCCCTCCACCAAAGGAAAAAGTTCTTCCTCATGAGTGACACATTTGTCAGTTTATAAAATACTTAACACATGTAACACTTAGGAGAAATCAAAATTTGTACCTCCCAGGCTTTTTTGTTGTGAAAAAAAAAAGAATGGGAGATTTTTCTACCCTTGTAAGGACGAAACCTGTATCTGCATCATGAGGCAGAAATGCACTGCAGTGGGATTCACCTGGGGATGCAGACTGAGATGGAGCCTTTGTGATGAGGCCAGTATTTCTCCAGAGGTAGGACTGAACTGAAACGGCTGCTGTCGCTAATCTGGCCCTTGTCCAAGTTGCTGAAGACTGAGGCACTCAGGCCAGATCAAAAGATGAAGCTGTGTATGCCACGAGTATGTTTACTGTATTCAGTGCAGGGAAGAGGGATTTTTGTGTCTGTGGTGGGGATGATTGCTAACTGTTTGATAAAACTTAACATAGAAGATCAGATTTTTCTCCAGTAACTAGATGCCAAAAAATGCAGCTAATTCCACAGTGTAATTTCAGATTGCCTCAGCAAGATAAGTGTCTGATCTCCAACAGGATTTAGGCACTTAACCAGATTATACTCTGTTTAAAAACTTACTGCCTACTTACCTGCATGTTTAACAGCCTAACTGGCTTTAAAAGCTTTCCAAGGGCCCAGTTTGGAGAAAGCACTGCCCCTAGATGTCTAGCTTTTCCCATCGGGATTTTTTTCAGTCCTGTTTTTCACTGCCAGAGATCATCAGCTTGCACTAGAAATTTGAATGCTGTTACTTTTCTGTACCTGAAACAAACCAGCACCTACTCTTTAGTATGGGAGTGCAATGGGAAGGAAAAAAAAGGCACAGTGAGTTCATCTGAAATGCCTTGGAGAAAAGAATACTGAATAATATGTCTGGTGAAGAGTATTCTTGAATACCCAGATCGCTTATGGTGATACAAAGAAAAACTAACTTTAAGATCTACTTCCTACCCAAAATACACAGTACTGCCCCTCCTCCATTCAAAGGCAATGATCTCTTTGCCAATACCTGTTTCACAGCTTCTCTAGAAAGAATCTTGAAGTTGAATGTATCTGCCCAATTAAGCTGAAATGGAATAATTTCATATTTGGGGGAAATTTTCGAGGTTTATTTCAATCAAAAAGAAAAAAAGCTGCAGGGAATTTGTCTAGCATTTACTCTAAAATCAATGTGAAATTACACATTCTTTATGTTGAATATAAAGAACTAACAACTGCAGTAACAACTGACACCCCCAGAAAATAACTAAGGTTCACTTCGGATTTTCATCTTAGGCTACTAGAGATTTGACTTGTAACTTTGCCAATGTTAAGGTATAAAAAGCTTCTCCATCCAATCCCATATCGTGTTAAGACATAAAAAGCTTCAGCAGAACAGGATCTACTTTTAAAAAGTCTGCTGTTCTTCTCTGCAGAACTGTCTTTCAGAAAATCAAACTTGTTTCTATTTTCCTTCCTGTTCCCCACAAAAATTCTCTTCGATCATGATTAAAAAGCATTTCTCAGTGTCTCCCTTACAAATGTTCCTACTCATTTGTTTCAGAAGCTGGCAATGACTTTTATATCTTGCTTGGTGTTTTGTATTTGGCTAATTATCGTGATAAGAAAATATTTTGTTGCATACAAACACCATCCTGCAGGATGCATTGGGTATTTGTGCATAACCAGGTAGGATGAGGGGGTTCAGTAGTGATGGTTTCCCAAACTCATTCATTCTGTCCCTGCCTACTAGTATTCTACCTGGAAACAGCACTGACTTTAGCTGGCAACACAGAGCATATTTGCTATCATTTATATGCTGGAACTGTCATGAATATGTCACAAAACATGGAATTTGTCCATATGCGTGGAATTCAGCCAAATGTGCCTAAAAAAAGAGATAAAAACTGTCAAGCAAGCAAGCAAAGATTAAAAATTTGTTACTTTAAAATAAAAGAACTTCAGGACTGTTCAGCACTACATTTCACATATAGTGAGCTCCTTCAGGCTTGCAGTTTCTTATTGTGAACACAAGATAAGGCGTAGCCACAGATTTATGCTTGAATGTCAATAGTGAGCCTGAACTGTGGCAAGACATCGAAATCAGCAGTGATTTACACACAGCAGTGCCAGTGGTGTCCTGGCTGCTGAAGGTGTATGTGGACGCAGCATCTGTGTCTCTTATGCCAGTGAAAAAACACCAGAAGTGGAGTTTCTGGCCCTTCTTTGATTCAAGGAACATTTGACCTGATACACTTCTCCAGACAAATTCTTCACTACTTGTTTGTGTCCCTAAAGCACTTGTGGTGTTACCTAACCCTGTCAGTTAGAGTAAAAACCCCAACCTGACGCTTCCCTGCAGTAGCCCAGTAAGAGCAGTAAGTGACTATGTGTTAGATCCCAGAAAGCTCAAGGCTTCAGCTCCAGCTTGTTGCATCAAGGAGCTGGTACTCAGGAGGCACAACGGACCAAAGGGAAGAAAGGAAAATCTGCATCTTTCACTTCTCAACTCTTCTACCTCGGATGACACGAGCAGCCATTAAGGGAGGCGGAATGTATCACATCAGGCTATCCACATCTGCGTCAATGCATAAAACAAAGTGTCAAATGTGGGGAAGACAGTGAAAAGAGCAATGTGGCAGGCTTTTCTGCCACTCTTGTCACCCTCTGGATGCAGAAGAATGTAATAGACATTGCAATTCAGTTCCTCAACCAAGCAAGCTAAATTCCTCCTTCAGATAACCTGGAACACCAGTGGCCAACAGTAATGTACCATCTACTAAATTCTGTCCAGGTTTGGAAAGAGAAGGAAAACCGAGAGCCAACTAATGAAACTGTTGTCATCATTCTCCTTGGGTTCATGGCCTTTATTGAATCAGCTTATAAATCTCTGGATTTGCAAGCCTTCTGAAAGGCTCTGTGCCCTTTAGCTGAAGTATGTCTTTTCTTTCTGGTACTATGGGCAGGAGTTTGAATTTCTGGGAATTGCTTCTCAGTTCCTAAAGCATGGGTGAATCAAGGAGCAAGAATCAACCTGAGGTGTCTCAGACGTGAAGAAGTATTGGCATGACATGATCCACTCCCTAGCATCACATGAGCATCTTCACCTAACAAAATTGCTGGTAACGTGGAGACCTGGGACAGTGAGACTCTTTTGCTGCTGTCATTTCTCTGGCCCTTATGAGTTAGCGTTGCATGGGTGCTAGGAAGTGTTTGGTGGCTGGAGGAAGTGAATTGTATATTACCTTATCTCCTGCAGTCAAGACCTTTATGAACAAAGCAACCCCTTCTAGATTTTGATTCCTGTATAAAAGCAGCGACTGGGAAAAGCTTTCGGAGCTACTAAACCTGGAAGTCCCTGAAGGCTGTTCTTTGCAGGGGTTTGGGTTACAGTGAAATAGGATTCAAGTATCCTTGAAACAGAAAGTGTGGGTGCCATAGAAGCCATAACCCACTGCAGCAAGTCCCAGTCCTGCTGCCCTCAACTGTCATCAGATTCATGCTGTCATCAAGGCGCACTGAACCTCCTGGTTTGTGACTAATCCATTTGCACATGGTTCTCTACTCAATCCAAACTCACCCCTGCTGGCACTCAGCTACCAACCCTGAACAAACCCATGGGGACTAGAGAAATCATTTTACCCAATACATGAAGCCTTCACACGCCTTCGCATTTAGATGACTCTTACCTCTTTCTGGTGATACTTTATTGCTACCTTTAGCTTTGCCAAATCATGACATTTTTGAGGATCCAGCTCTTCGCTTTGATCATCTCTGTGATTGAGAATGATCTCCAGTTCTCGGGAACTCCGTGCTTGATCCAAAAGGTCCTTAGCAAAACGCTTGCACTGCTGTGAAAGCTCTTCATATTCAGCCTTGAACTCATTTTCCACTTTGCTGAGTTCCTTCAACTCCCAGCCCAGTCGGAAGGCCGTCAAGATGGGGTCCTCACTTGATAAGGCAATCAACGAAGGGCTGGCTAAGGCTTTGTAGATGTTCAGCCTTGACCTGGAATGCCTCAGGCTGTCTACCTCCGAACTGGAGACACATTCCACACAGTTGCATCTGATCTGGTGTGGGCGTGGAATTGTTACCCGTCTTTGGACAAGCAGTTTGATGATTTCATAGTTGTTGGTGTGAGCCGCCAGCATTATTGGGGTGATATCTGGAGTGAATTCTGAAAACTGGGTGTCCATCATCAAGGTTGGAACCTATATAAAGGGATAAACCATAGTCATATTTCATGTAGAACAGGAGAAATGAGATGTCCCTCCTTCATACTTTTGAAGTGATGTCATAACAAACCAGAGTTTTTATAACACCCTCTGCTCTTTCAATCCTACTGTATCCATGAACACATCCCCCCCTCCACACACACACTGCCACTCTGGCAAAACCATCTTCCTGCAAATTGCGCCTGTCTGCCTGACAAGCAGGAACCTGTGAGCATTCAGTTCCCAGTCTGGTGTAAAAGTCTGTCACATCCCCACTGAACGCTCTATATGTGAACCTCTTCTGAAATGGGTATTGGTTTATATACCAAAAGGTGGACTTTTTCAGGAAAAAAGGAAGACAAAAGGCTCAGGTAATTACACAAAAAAAAGAAAAGAAAGTCTAGAAAAGAGTCAACACTGATTAGATTTATGCAACTATGATAATTTGCATTACATATCTGCAGTAGCAGGCCAGAACTTGCTTGTAGTGGGCCCTACACAAACCAAACCAAACACTGGTCTGCAAAGCTCTTCCTCACCTTTCCCCTACTGTTTTTATTTGAAAATACTTTTCACTGGAAGGCTACATTACATAACTGCCATCAGAATAGATTTGGTTTTTTTTTTAAATGGGTTTGAAAAAATTTAAATGTAAAATTAATGAGCCATAGTCCACTACAAATAAGACACTCCAGGGTGTGCATTATTCAGCTACTGTTGCACTTCTCAAAAGATGAGCTTAATGCACACCCTGTTGTGTCTTATTACTATATGCAGAGTGCAAAATTAGACCAAAACGCTCTTACATCCCAAGCACGCAGTGTGTTTCCATTTGCAGCACAGGCGGCTCTCTTTGTTGTGTGTTAATCACTACTCAAGCATACTGTACTTCGTGTGCCCACCACTCCTGCCCTGGAAGTTGGCATCCTGCTGCTCAAGGGGTGATTGCAGGTTTTGGTGAACAGTAGGCCTGCTTCCCCTTGCAAATGTCAAAGGCGTAACTATTGTCAAAGAGTCCTAATAACAGGAAACATTACTCAGTCTGTAAAAATCCAAAAGTAAAGCATCTATAAAGTTAGAAATCCTTCTGTAGGATATACCTAAGACTGGTTGTGAGACAGTGAACCTCTAGCCACTGGAATCCAAGTGCTCTGGAGTTAAGTGGCTCTATAGCACTAAAGAGCTGAAGGCTCCTGGGCTTTAGTTGATTGAGAAACCACTACATAACGCAGCCAACAGCAGGACAGAGCCTGTTCACAATACACAACACTCTCCCAAAGGTCGGCACCATGCCAAGATAGTGGGTCATTTACTGGACCAGGGCTCACTGGGTAGATAGAGGCATTTTTGGGAATCATACAAGTCTGCTACCCTGAATGCAGCACATGAGGTGTTAAATCCCTAGCAGCCTACAGACACACAGGTGTAAAGAGGCTTTGCTAACAAGGCTGGTCCCTACAGAGGCAGCCAGGAGAGAGCCTATAAATATGGCTCATGGGAAGAGGAGAGAATGGTAGTGAGGATCTGCTGTGGGTCATGGAGGACCAGGTGTCTCTTAGTAAGGTTGGATAAATGTATTTTAAGATACCTAGTAACAAACTGCTGAAAGCAGCTCTCTTTGTAAGGTCTTTGACTTTCTTTATTTTCCTTTGCTTAGCTCGTTTAGGTAGCTTGTTAAATGTCAAGAGAAAGGTGCAGGTTTTTATTTTTTCTCTCTCAGAAGCATTTTTTTAAGCCCTGATGCTTGAATAACTGCATTTATCTTTCTTCTCCTCCTTTTTCAGCCAGTCACTGGCTGCTGTATTCATAGCCTCTGCTATGGAAGGACGCTTTCCCCCTCTATCACTCCTATTACCGTCAAGTTTAATCTTGTTTTTCTATATGGAAGTTATTGTACCCGGGGCTGTGAAGAGGATTTTCAGCTTTACATAAACGAGGCATTCACATTGCTTGGAATATGAAATGGACACTTGCTGACAAAGTAGTAATGTTACAGGTGGGGATAGTGCTAATCTTGTCTGCTTCTGACTGCTCCTGAGGTTTTCTAAATCTGGATCTAGGGCTCTCAAAATGGTTGTCCCAAGGTTTCGTGTCAAATCAGGATCTCTCATCTCTTATTCTGGCTCATATCACAAGCCCTCACCCCAAAAGTGGAGCACTACCTTGTTAGGATTCAGGCAGGTGCTGCGTGGAAGGCATCTTTTTGCAGGCAGTGTGTAGCACTTTTAATTAAGGGATAAGAACAGAAATGGTGGTGCAGAGACATACAGGCTCCATGGGGTCTGGGGGCAGATCAGTGAAAGGCCTCAAATCACACAGATGAAGCTCATTTCTGATTATAGCTGAGCAGCAAAACCAACCACCAAAACACAGAAGAGGAATAGCAAGAATGATGGCTGCTGCGGCCTCTCTCTTTTCTATTCCTGGCTGATCCAAAGACCATGCTTTGGCTAAAAACTGTATGTCTGTGGTGAATATTTTTGTTGTCTTGCACAATGTTTTGATAACCTGCATCTTAACAAACAGACTTGTTTTAAAGATGGGGCTATGCAAAGCAAGCCTTTGCTTTGAAGGCTGTATTCTATGTATTATCACTGGATGGGCAGCAGAGATTACAACAACGCATTGTAATTGCTGATGTTCCTCCTGCATGGCTCTGACAGGTTGAGTTCATGTTTAGATCAGCTTCTTCTGTCTTGGGTTAACTTACAGTGATGGAAGCAGAAGAGGAATAAATTACTTTACCTCAAGGGCTCTGCTAAGCTCTTCCAAGGTTATTTTCATTAAGTGACTTGAATAACAAATTCTTTTCCATTAACCTCATCACCTGACACAAGCTGTTAAGCTGAGTCCTCCAGAACCTTATTGTCACTACTTGCATAGGAGCATGTGCCTTGTCTGTATTTCATCTTGGCAATGTTCACTTAAGAAATTAACGCTACCATTAACAACAAGTGATTGAATGCTTGTTACCAGCTTTCTTGACTTAATCCTCATAAAGGTAGGCTGCTTAACACTGTACCACTGCTGGTCTGAACAACACTGCAGTGAGTGAAAAATCTCCACTATTTAAAAAGGCAGAGGGAGAAACAAGCTTAATCATTAGAGGAGAAGAAAATGGAGGATTAGCTCACATAAGAACCCTGTTCAATATAGCTAAGCTCTCCTCTGAATGGAAAAACAAGCTTTCCAGTAAATAGTGTACTGCCAGAAAGAAGCTCTGGATAGGAAGAGCAGGAACCTCTGCTTACGTTAGTAACTAGTACAGTGTAAGAAGAGAATTACAGAGCAAAAAAACCCAACAACCTGGCACTGAAGACCCAATGGCCTTGTTGTAGGTCTCTTAGGACTTTTACTTTGGACTTAATCTAGTCTGTTCAGTAATGTGAACTGAAGAGCAGTAAGTGGGGAGGTTAAGGAGGTACACCCCAAATGCATGCTCCTCAGCCAAACTGGCAGACTAATATGAATGCATCTTTTGCCTTTTAAAGACCATGGAAGCTAATATCCATGTTTAAACACCTGAAGACTTCAAAGCAAGCTACAGTGTTTCTACAGCATCTGCCATCTATCTATGCATGTAAAAAAAGGGTAACTAGGTGAAAAAAAGCTGTTCTGCAGCAAAGGAACTTGCCAGTCAAATGCAAAATCTTGAACTCTGAGGAAAGAGCCTGCCTCTGTCTAATGACTATTTGTGGCTGGTTTTCTGTTTCTGTCTGTGTCTTATGCTTTTCTGCCCCTCTCTATTGACAGTCCTCCTGATTATGGTCTGTAACCCTACCAGACACAAGTCTCCATGTTCAGGTCTCTCCTCAGCATTCACCTTTACTGATGCTCACAGCTGCAGTCTCCCTGGATAACCCTCCAGTGCTTCAGACCTGAACTGAAACAAGAATATTTAGAAAGTAAAGCAAAGCCTAACCACAAAATCCTTTAATTCCTTAGTTTTGTTAATCTCTAATTGTAAGCTTCTCAGGTCAGAGACAGTCCATATATGCATCCTGTCTGGCATTGAGAATGCTGCCACTTTGAAAATAACTAATAATACTTTTACCTATTACAGATGGAATTGCCACATTTTCAAGCCATCTCCATTCCATAAAACAGCACCTCACCTGGACCAGTGTAATAAATTGTAAGTATAACCATGACAAACTGTAAATTTATTAATCTGCATTACTTTCAGCTTGTATAACTTTTTGATACAACTATATGTTATAAAAGATTTTCCAATTGCCAAAACCTAATGTTTTGCTAAATAAACCAAACTCATGCAACCTCAGTGGAAAACTTCAAATGTAACACTTGTTAAAATGGAAGCTTGGGTAACTTATTGAGCAAGGATTTCCTATTTCTAGTTTGGGTTTCTGCATGCAGCCCTATGGGGGAAGTGCATATGCCATCCACAAGTATGGTAACAGGCACAGCCAATTTCTGTCATTCTAAAAAGAAGATTTTGTACTACATCAATTTAGTGCAAGGCTCAGCGGTCAAAGGAGCTTTAGCAGTGCCTGTGGTTTTGTTCAGAATCGCAGTCCTGTGGCAGTTCTAGCTGCAGCTCTATAAATAGAGAATGAGAGACAGAGTCAGTGTTGCTAGACTGCAAATCAGCCATGTTACCAGCAAAAGAGTCTTGAAAAAAATACATATTGTGACTGGCATGAACAATTGAATCCTGCTCCTTGCCTAAATCCATAAACAAATTCTTTCATTGACAGAACCCCATGGGCATCTGTTTCCTTATGTGGGACTCTGGGCAAATGTTGCATGTGTCTATAAATTTAAGCATTCATTTTAGGTGATGCAGTGGTGCCGTCTTCAGTAACTGAGTATCTAATCAGAGATGCCTTGAGAGACATCTTGTATCAGAGTGATGACAATACCTATATTAATAGGGAGGATGGTTTTTCTCTGAAGAGCAATTAATTGAATGATATTATGTAAATTGGTTAATGAAATATAATGAACAACACAAACTGATAACAAAGTAATGTAGTTTAGGGGCTTTTGTACTGGTTATGAGCAAGTTCTTAACTCTGGTACAAAGCACTTGTGGTTGTAGATGTACTTTTGGGCAAGCTCTGCTGTTGTTATTGAAGCATTCCAGTGATTTCAATACAGCCACACCAGAATATCCAGCTGAAGAAAAGGCTCCTTCTGATCTACAGTGACTTACATGCCCGTAAAGCCAAATAAAGCCTTTGCCCCTCAGACTGATACCGCAAACCAGAGAAAATTAGTACCTTTTAGTGCCTTGTAGAAAGCCAAATGCTGATAATAGGTTACTAGATGGTAGACAGGTTTTTTGAATAAAAAAAAATTACTGCTGAAATAATGTGAAAAATTACATTTGTGATATTTGCATAACTAACTTTCTCTGCAACCAATAAACAAAAGCAAAATACATTAATCCAGATATATCTGCTGTAGATTCTTCAAGTTTTAATTTGGCTTCTCATCCATGTGTTTAAAAATGGAGGTAGACCCAAGGGATTAGTTTTCAGAGCTAAGCAGAAACCTAGTGTATTTGACAGTGGCAGAACCGCATCAGAGCTTGTTGTGTTCAGCCATGTGTTTAGGAACTGCAGCACAGCCAGAAAGATTCTCAAAAGATGTCATCATTTGTGGCGGATGCTACATAACTTCTCTTTTGTTGGGGATTACAAAAGAGGAATCCAGAGAGAAGCCTTCAGAAGGAAAGGATTTTGCAAATATGCATTTAAATGGCCTATGGCAACTTATTCGAGACAGAGCACTCTCTCCTCTAAGCCACTCTCCCTTTCTGATGCAGATGGAGGAAGTAAGATGAGGCACTTGATGATGAAATGAAGAAAGAGTGCAGTAGTGTGGAGTTTATTCTCCAAGTCACAGAGGGATGGTGTTAGGGATTTAGCTTGCGTTTAAACCTCTTGCATTTAAATGAAGTGCAGTCTTGAGGTCTGCTTTGCCCTGCATTCCCGTGTCTTGCTCCAGCTAAGACCTACTGAATCCAGCAGCAAGAGGGGCCAGCGAGTGCCTGCGGTTGTGTAGAGAAATAAGCCCAGTGTTGTGCCATGAGCAATTGCACCCTCTCCTGGTTAGGACGTCTCAGCTGTGTCAGAATGCTTGAGAAGTTCATTGTCACGTTATCTCTATGATTTGACCAGCTATCGTTAAGTTTTATCATAAGCTTACATAGCCTGGGGCTAGCTGAATAATGACACTGGTCCAGTTAAAACAAACAAGGGACATAAGTTTGGGACTGTTACAAATCCAGACATTGAGGAAGCTGCTAGAGGAAAAAGTGGCATAAGTGGCATTGGGACCTGGCTCCCAGCATGCTATGGATCTACCAAAGCCTTGACAGAATGCGTAGATTCCCTGGCTGCTTGCTAGACCCTCTGATACCAGCTCTGTCTAGTATTGCTGATGTAACAGTAAATGGAATTGCCTCCCAAAGTTTGGATAGGCAGACTAGTTCATACATGCCTGAAGCTGGGTTTTTTCCCCACTTGGAAACATAAAATGCTGTTTGTTCATTTTTTCACCTTTCTTCATCACCATTTTAAGAGTTATTCTGTGATAGCAGCAGCTGTTTTGGCTAAAAATCAAGACTAAACCCTAACAATTTTTAATGTTGTTTTTAAGTTTAGAAATGAATTTTGTTAAAGAGCTTACTTAATCCAGTCCTATAAATTACTTAACTACACTAAAGGCCTTGGAACATTGCTGCACCTTAGATGTCTTTCATTTTGCAGATAAGCTTTCCCCTGACCCTAAGCATGCTGAAGCAAAACCAGTCCATGGTTAGCTGGAAATTTGCAGGCTCTGTCTTCAAGGTAATCTTTGCTTTATTATGGCTACTCTTTTTTATAAAATTTTCCAGGATTTATTCTGGAAGAGAAGATGTGTCCAGCTTTTTAATTAATTTTATCTGGTCTCTGTGTTTCCTATTCTTAGTGGTAACAAGGACAAGATGTGCTAATATAGGCTAATAATCATGCTATCTATAGCCTTTTATGTCATCTTTGTACATAAAATGTCCCTATTTCCTGTAATTTATTACTGTGTGCGTATGAGAGATGTTTCATTAAGTTTAGGTGAGGTAATACATTGCTAACAGGGCCTGAAAACAGAGGGCTTTTTGCTTGGGAGAGATGGGGTTGTGTTCTGATTCAATCATGTTCCTTAAAAATAAGAAAAGAAAAGAATCAGATTTGATCACAAGACGACATCACAGCAAGGAGTGAGTGACTGCATCTAGTGCCAGCCCAGCACTGTATGATGTTGCACAAAACGCATCTTGATGCTCACAAAGCAGGAGGCAGCGTTTCTTCCCATTTTGACTATTAAGCTGTGTTTTTGTCATTGTTATTATACTAACCAAGAAAATACTCTGGCTTCTGAAAAGACCCCAGTGTTTGTGGTAGCAAAGAAATGACAATCTAGACAGGCGGCAGGGTCTCACATGAGAACAAAATCTGTGTGGTTGTGATCTTCCTTTTTTACCACTTAGGATCTTCCTTTATTATTTCTAATGCTAGGTAGTTGAAAACATCTCGCTAATGATATGCTCCTCATGCTTCAGAGACTCACTCATCATCTGTCTGCCTGAAGAGTGTTTAAGTGGAGCACACAAGCCCTCTTGCACTGCCGTGAATTAAGTACCAACCATGCACGTGACCCTGAACCTCGTGCAGGCTTGAGCGGTTTTCCAACATGTTCTCACAATGACAGAGCAGAGACCCTGGATTACAGTGTTCCCTTGCTGTAACAATGCAGAGACAAGCAGGGAGAATATTGTTTTCAGTCAGTGCCTTTTTGATTCCCCTCCACACCTTGTTGCCACCGAAAGACTGCCCATCACAGGGATAAACAAGCCATAAAGGTGCCATTCTACTTTGCAAACCCAAGCACATTTCTGTTCAACAGCCAGACAAGGACTAGGGGACTCCTGCTGAACCATCCTGCAGTTCTTTGTAGATCCCACAGCTTTGTTTCGGAGGAGCCTGTAATTTGTTATGTTCAGTTTCCCCATACAAAGAAGCTTCCCTTGGAAAATGTGTTGCAACTATTGCACCAGGCAGACTTCCCTGCATGTTCGTATCAATGAATCCAGGTAGCCATGTCAAAAGCCCCTTCTGGGCTTCAGGAGTCACACAGACAAGAGGCAAATCATGTGTTTTGTGATGTCCAGGGGCTGATGTAAAGGAGCAGTGAATGCTGTAATGGGGGCTCACGAGCAAAGGGCGGTGAGTAAACTGGGCACATCCATGGATGCTGGGCAGGCAATGAAATATGGGTGTGGTTTTTTTTTAAATTAACCCCTTAATCAACAGATCTATAGAGAGACCAAAAGTTTCCTTGTGTAAGAAAACAGGATTTTTTTTCCCCCTACAAATAGTTTGTTACAGGCAGTCTACCCAGCTAAATCCCATGCACCCATCACTTCTGACTGAAAATACACTGTACAGTGAGCTGAACACAGGCAAGTGCTAAGATCACTCCCACAAATTAATATAGATAATTCCCTGGGAAGCATCTCGTATAACAGTGCGTTCCTGAATTCTCCACCTGTCTATACGTTAAATTACAAGCACACCATGTTTGTGCATGCTGTGATGCAGTTCCTGGCCTGACCTGACCAGCTCCCCTAGGAACTAATAAGAGACTTTGTTGGCCCAGGAGAAGGAGCAAGTGACTTATTTGCCACTGTCAGATGTAGCTGGCACTGCAGCCCGCGAGCCCTATCCCTGATGCTACTCATTAGGTCTACGCAATTTATCACCAATTTCTTTGGTTTGCCCCACACCTCCTTCTCATAGATTTAAGATTATGTGGGGAGGAAGGCAGTGGGGAGGGAGGGAAGAAGTTCTCAGCTAAATGTAATCATTGTAGTCTTTGATTTCTCTATTGTTTAGTTTAATTAGATGGAATTCATTTCGAAGGCAGCCACCAATGTCAAAGGCACGTTAACTATAGCTGTGAATTATTACTGCATCAATAAAAATAATGAAAAGCTTGGATGCTAGCAGAGCCATTAGGCTCTAGAGCAGTAACAGCTAGTTTTCTGTTTTCAGACGCAATCTTTCTTCCTTATTGTGCCTTTCAAGTGTTTTCATACTAAGAACTTGTGGCCAGTTTTTCTCAGCTGCTTCAGTTCTTCAGAACCTGCTCAGAGTGTACCTAACCAAGTTCACCCTTCCCTTGTCACTTTGGAACTCTCATATTAAAATGGAGATGGCTGGTTTGAGTCACACCAAGGCGCACAGTGTCTGTACTGAGTCACACTGAGCAGCCTCTTACCCTCTCTGTTACAGTGCTCAATAGCAAGAACTCAATGAGAACAGATCATGCCTATAGATTTCCTTGATACAGATGCCCAGCAACACCTTCCTGAATTAACTGATTCAAACTCAAAGAAGAAAACAAATGCTGCTGGTATGCAATGGTTAACGCTGCTGAAGGGCTACAGCTACCCAGATCTGCTTGCTTTGATCACTTTGTTGTACTTCATACCTTTGCAGTGCTTCATGCTTGCTGCTACTGGCCTTGTCTGTGATGTTCTAGAAAAAAACAGTGCATGCACCCAGAACATCTGTTACCACCACATACGCGAGACTTCTTTGTTCAGCCTGCATGGGAGTGATCTCTCCACATCCATCCTCAGCTTATAGGTTAGGAGCTAGTGCTGCAAGGCTTAGCAATTTTAGCTGAGAAGTCCACTAGTCTCTCCTTCACCTCTAAAAGAAACATAAACCTTCCTTTTACTGAAGGAGGCAGGATAACATTTTTCACAGCTTCAAACCCTAGATCCTGTGGTCCTGCCACAGAGTACCTCTGTGCACGTTGCCTGCAGGTGAGATAGATCCACAGCAACCACGTCAGACAGGGCATGAGGAACACCAGCTGCTCTTAAAACTCTTCCCTTTCTAATTGCCTGCAGAATTTAGCTTTCATGTCATGAGATGTCTTGACAACTGATCTGCTTCCTTTGACTTAAAAAGCCCTGTCCGTGATAGCACAATGATAGCTGACAATGCTAGCCATGAGCTTGTACATGAAATAAGTAAGTGTGCACAAATCAAGGGACGTGTGGTAAGAGCTAAACTTTGCACTGGACTCTGCATACAGGACAAAGAACCCTATGTGAACAGGAAAATTAAGCTAAACCGCATTGTATCAAGAACACTACTGGATTTGGGCAAGAATAAAATGGTTTAACGCAACATATAATTTCTGGTTCACAAAAGATTGTCTCTAGGCTGTTGATCTCTGATATTTACACAAAGATTATGGCAGATTTTCACTCATCAGCTCATCTGAAAGAGGATTTTTGAGGTCAAATTTTAAGTTCGCTAATACTATCAAGGGCAGCAATCTTCCAGCAGCAGGTATCTGAGGGTTAGCAACTCAGACTGAAAACCTGCCTTTTTCTCTCCTCTTCACAGCCATATTTTTCTAGGATTTATTTCTGTAAAGCTCCTTCTTTTGGAAGGCATACGGATAGGTATCTGTTGAGATCTCATTGATTCAGAAGGCCTTTGGACCGTCGAAACAAACTGAATCACGGTCATAAATACTGAGATCCCTTTTTTTATTCTAATTATTGAGGAATTGCATTTGTACTCCCCATCTGTGAACCAGATTAATTTGGAGCCATCTGCCGTGAGCAAATTGCTAATTTTGGCAGATACCAGAGAGATGCTAGTATCATCCTTATGTAAACATTTGATGTCAGCTCTGATTGTTGTGAAGAAAACAGCTATCTGTAAAGGTGCTTACGGCTACACCATGAACGTGTAGTAATTCAGATGGCTTCTTAAAGAACAGAAGGAGGGCTCAGCAGTCAGCAGAGACCATGTCTGGTGCGCTGCAGACACATTCACCGTGGCAAGGCAAAAAACGGTGCGAGATCTGTGCAAAGTGAGAGCGCTACACAGCTGCAAGCTGTGAGGCATGTTTAATGGAGAACCAGGACCACTTCACAGGATTCACACAAGAGGCCATTAAGAAAATGCTGCTGAAGACCTCATCTGGAGTCAAAGGGAAAATTTGTACTGTCTTCAGTGGGCTTCAGAATGTCTGGAAATACAACTATTACTAATGATAAACTGAAAGTGAATCAAATATGTAGGAAAATGTGAATTTTCAGACATATATTTCCTGCTCTTTGCTGGTGCAGTTTAAGTGCAGACTCCAGCCTGGCTGTAAACATAACCCTCTATATTGATGCTTGTATAGTTAAAAAAAATTCTGATATGACTCTTGGGAAAAAAACCCCAAAACTCAAAGATCTAATAGGCTGGGAGACAGAAGACTTTACTGTAAAAGAGAATTTGTTCAACAGGCTTCATGTATACATTCCCTTGCTCCTACAGTAGTACTGAATCGAAAAAGTGAAAGAAGTAATTTCAAATTCCCTGTTAATTCCAATTCCATGGGACCACAGCCAGATCTCTGTTTTTGATGCGCACCTATGGAATAGTACAAAAAATCTTCTTTTGCCATCATATGTACTGGACCTGTCTTGTGCACAGACAGGTTTGCACTTTAACATTCCTACCCCAAAAGAGATGAGCCACCTATTTAAATAAGCCTGGGCCAAAGTCAATGCTGCATCTGTGTGTGCTGTTTCTCACTACTTGTATCCTAGCCCCACTCTTTCTGATGATTATTCAGTGGTTTGTTGTCTTATTTAAATAACATGACGCTCATCCCATGGAAGACCTGACTATGGATTGCCACGCCAAGCAGTCTGCAGTACACATACACTACTCTTCTGGCTCTATGCAGTACAATACCAGCTTCTTCACAGTCCTGAAGACCAAACAATAACTATCACAGCGCCGGATTAGGCTCACTTTTATTTCCTGCAAATCTCTGCAGGAAAAGCAACACTTGCATACCCTCCAGGTTCCATGAATATTAGTTTGTTTTGTTGTTCCTCTTAATATTCATGAATAGGCTTCTTGCTTTCCAAATGTCTGTCATCTATTCAGGGAAAAACAAACTATCCTACAATTTAAGTGACCAATCAGCAATACAAAGTGACTTACCAAAGCTAACTATGGTTTAAAGAAAAAGCTTGGAGGATTAATTGGAGTAAATTACATAACATTTGGAAACAGCAAGTGAACTTGTAAAAATCACAGAACTAGAAAAGCTCTTTTGTTACTTAATCTATTTTGATTAGATAATTTAATTTTCCTTTATTTCCCTGAGAATTCAGCTCTTAGTGCTGTGCTGGGTCCAGACCACGTCCCACTGAGGACAGCAAAGCTCCCACCTCCGCTGCGCTGCATACAGGCATCTCCCATCACACTCTGGACCACACTTGCACACTAACAGTAAAAGAAAAAGCGAGAGTGCACCTCAGAGCGTGGTGTGGCATATCTGAGGAAAGGTTAGCTCTGATCTCAAGAAGAGAATGGGTCATTTAAAGTCTGGGCTTTGCTCTTTGCTGAGAGTGAAGCACACCAGCACACCTCTATGGTCTTCCTGTGGTATCAAAAGTAAGACACTTGCATTATGATGACTCTCTTACTGAACCCAAAATCTCCCACAGGTGACAGTATCTTTCAAAACAACTGTAACTTTATTAGCAATAGAGTTATTCTGTCTGTAACTGGTGAAGTTTTCTCCCCAGCTTTATCAAGAGACTCGGAGAGCAGTACACAAAACAGTGGCTGTAAGTTGTCAGGACTGGGCAGAACGGATTTGAGGAGAAATGTTAAGTTCTTAAAATAGCCCATGAACTGTGCTTGGAGGTAAACCTAAAAGGAAATACATCTACTCGAACACATCACTGTTCAGCACACTCATCTATCATGTGCTTCGTAGCAGCCTTTAGAGAGAGGTGGTTCATGCTCCTGGCTCTCACACGCTCCACATGTAAACAGAGTAATTTCTTCCTCTCCCGAGACACCCGTTACACAGCACGGCTGCAGTGTGGGAGAAGCGTGTTGTTATAGTTACTGGCTATGACTTACCCTTGCCATTGTCATGGTATTTTCAGTAAATGGTGCTTAAACAGCAGTCTAGCAGAGGTTTGCAGAATAATGGCTGCCTGCGTTCACTTAATAACAGGACACGAGCATCTCTGCTGCCCAACCTCTTCATCCATTTCTCCCTGTCCCTTACATCGTGAATGAGACCATGATTCTCTTACATAAGGAACACAACAAAGGTCATTTCTTATATTTGAAAGTTTTCTTACTTCTGCTCCTTGGAAAGGTCATCATATAAGGGAAAAGCAGAGCTCTTCCCCTTGGACAGCTCTCAAGAAAGAGGTATGGAGTGCCCAGGACACATCACCTTTTAGAGACTGTGGCTGGTGAGTGAAACTGCTTTGCAGGTCAAGTCTATAAGAGGCCACTGTTTTCTGCCTTGTTTTGGGTTTATCTTTTGCTAACTAGATACAGTAACTATAACCCCACAAGAGGCTGGCATAATGCAACCTGTAACATTTTCGGTCAGGATTGTGGTACGATGATAAGGTTGTGGGAATGAGTGAAGATACGTGCCCATAAAATGGATTATGCTGAATGATGCTACTCAGCTGCTTTTGAGACGCAAACAATTAACAGAGCTGATGTGAACAGGCACAAACAGGAACAGCTCTTCATGCTTGGCAGTTAAGAGAAACAAGACTGTGGTATAGAGTCAATAATAACCTCTCAGAGGCAGACAGCAGGAAAATGGGAACTAACAGGTTTTCACAGACCCCAGACTCAGATGAATGAAGGTGATGTATTGAACATTTGAGAGAGAGCAATCAGAAGATGCTTCTTCTGCACCTTTGCCTGGAGTGCAGCAAAGACAGACAGCCCTTAATTGGAAACAGGCTGCTACACATGAGCCAAGGAGCTGCCTTCACACAGGTTTGTTCAGGCAAACGGAACCTTGTGTATATTTAATGACTAGATTATACTAAAGCTTGTATGTAAGAAGTGTTGTGACACTATCTTACAAATTTGTCAGCCAGAGAGGGACGATTCCATGAAGTGTGAATTTTTGTTACTACTCAACCAGAAGAAGCAGGTTTTCTATATGTTTCAGAACATACAAGTAGCTGATTAGGACAAAGCTGTGCCAATCTGATTTATCAGGTGCTTTTTGTGAAAGCAATTAGGTATGGGATTCCCAAAGGACTTTCTGAGACAGGGTCCAGCAAAGGTAATTACTGAACATACATTGATACTGCTGTGGAACGAGCAGCAGGAACCCCTCCAGTGTTAGCTTTGTGATTTGACAAGCTAACCAACTTTGTCCCAACTTTGCTTAACTAAGCACTTCTTTCCATTTAACGTTGTATCACTATACATGAAACACATGTTAATTACCATCACTGCATGAACAATCACTGAGATTGCTGAAATGGAAGTCCAGTCCTGCAGTCCTCTACTAGCAAACACTTTCTGCAGTCTACAGAAGAGCCTGAACCACAGCCAGGGAAGTTAATCCTAGTTTGTACACAGGATCTTGCATCAAGCCAGTACTAGTCTAAAATGTGCTGATGAAATCTGGTCCTGTAACAAACCTTGTAAATAAACTGAAACTGGCACTGCATCTCTTCTCCCACACACATGTTCTCCTTCAAGTTGTAAACTTCACAGCAGATGCAAACCTAGCTACAGAAGGATAGCTGCACACTGGCACAGAAATAAAGAAAAAATGAAAGAGACCTACTATGAAACGTGTCGCTGAACTAGAGATGTTGGAGCTGAATTTCAGCTGCAATAGATCAACCTTATTTCATGGACCTCTGTCTCTGTCCAGTTAAGCCAGCAAGGCTGTGAATTTGAGTGGACACAAGTTCTGGTATTAAAGAGATCTTACAGAAATACACGTGAATCCCACCACTTGCTTTCCATGACATTTCAGGAGAAACTTGTCATTAACACGCAATAATTAGTGGCAGTTCCTCATGCTACTTAAAAAACCCTTTTCTTCTATTGTAGTTTCTGTCCTGTTGGCTTATGGGATGGTCAAACTTTCTAGAAGACCAAGAAAAATATGGCTCATTCTCCATATATGGTCCATATTTTGCTACTTAGATTTTGTGAGACTAAAACCTAGTACTAAGATTTCAATTTTTAGGTCTTATGGAAGAGATTCTTCATCTCTCTAGTGTTTAAACCACACCTTAGAATCACATTGCTACAGCACGCAGAATGCTGCCGTTTCTAAATATTAAGTTAGGCACCCTTGAATGTCGTTAGAGTTGATCCTTATTGTTTGCTTTAGCTACATAAAATTACTATTGAAAAACTATGTACTAAGGGGCCTATCCATTGAAGACATTTTCTTCTATGATTGACTGGTATTAATCATTTTCTTCTTTCGCACACAGAGGGATGTGTTCAAGTAGACTTCAAAAACGAGGCTTGATATAAGGATTATCCAAGTTTTGAATGTTGCCTTCTAAGTAGTGAACATGTGAAAATTGTCAGTGGTCAGTAAGTATATAAACTATTGTAGTTACTGGCAGTTGTACTTGCAAATGAAAAGAAGCAAAAAAAGAGAAAAAAAGAAAAGGACAGTGTGATAGGTGACACTTGAAGTGACAGGATTCAGACTGTGGGTTTTCACAGAGATCCTTATGTAACTTACTGACGGCTTTGTAGCTAAGGTCCCTTCCTACACGTCATAGTTGTTAATTGCTTAGATATACAGCAGCTTAGCTCATGCTGTAACGTTATGTACTGCCTCAGCATTTCTGAACTAGAGCTCTCTGGAGATGGAGACCAAGGCGATATGTCTGTACGATGGCTAACTACTGAAACCTAGCACACTGCTTGCTTGCTTACAGTTATTTATAAGCTTGTGTGTTTTCAGGATTTACTTATGAAAAGCAATTCCACTTAATATCAGTACAACAGCATGGCAATAGTTCATATTTATAGATTGTAATATAATTTCAGACAGCCCCAAATTCCCTTACAAAGTACACATATATAAATCAACCTATAAATCAGTATGTTCACAAGCACTGTTAAGACTGAAAAGAACACTGAGTGAAATCGAAAATGCTGAGTATTTAAGTCAGGCAGAACATGTTTGCTCAGACTGGAAAGTTATCATCCAAATAGGACTGCCCACGTCTACTCTGGGCATTTAAAGCAATGGATCTACATTAAAGACTTTGTTTTATGACTCCTGCACAGCACCTCTCTGTGCAGTACCACTTTGCTAACACAGAATAATAGTTTAAAACTGAACTGGAACACTCAACTCACCTGTTTTTCACCACTCGGCTTCCTGTAATTCAGCAGCAGCTCCACAGCTCCCACCACCTCTTTCCGTATTGCATACAGCAGAGCATCTCCCACATACACACTGTGGCTCAAAAGCAACTCCATGATCTCCAGATTTTCATTCTCTATGGCTATTAAAAGGGCACTGCGACCAAGAGGATCCATACAGTTAATGTTGATGTTGTAGTAGATCTCCGCCTCTTGCAAGGCATGTTTCACGCTGGCATAGTCCCCCTTCTCCACAGCGCTGAGGTAGGCCTTCTCTTCCGCTGAGAGCTCTGCCTCTGCTCGCACAATCTGTAATGGGATCCGGTCTCTGTACGGTGAATAGTTTACCTTTTTGTAGTATAGCTGGGCCATTGTTCATAGTGACCAGGCAACCTATGGGGGAAGAAGAAGGATGCAGTAAGTGACAAAACTGACAAGCAATCTGCTCCTCATAGGGGACAAATTTCCAAAGGTCCATCCCGGTAAAAACTTACATTCCCTTTTAAAGCTGTTTTATTCTCAACACAGTGACTATAACACCCCCTGAGAAACCCCACAGTAAAAGGCTATCTGAAAAAATAAAGGTTACACTACTGCTCATAAGAGGTACAGAGAATGACAGACACTCAGTGTATTTTTAAGTCTGGTTTAAACACTATGCCATTGATTTCTTTTATATGGTCAGAAGCATGATCTTCTTGTTTATGGATAATCTATCACATGTGCAAATAAGTGGATTTCTCATCTTTGTTTTATTTCCTGCTTCCCGTTTTTTTCACTTCCCTTCTTTTTGACTACTGATCCAGGTCCTCAGCATCTCTGAACTGTGAGTGATGGGAGATGGTGATTTACACCCTCCTATTTACAGTAATAAGATTTATTCTGATTGTTCTTGCTGCTTTTTCTCTGCTTCCATCTCTTAAAATAGGTTTTTATTTTTGCCTAATGTTTACTCTTTGACTAGGTCACAGTTTTATTTTTAAAGCTTGCATGTTTTTAAACATATTTTCTCACTCTCCTCATTTATAAATAGGACCTGAAGATAGGCTGATGTAGAAAGCCACCACCCTTGCTCTCTAGAGGCAGCAATGTTGTTTATGGTCTAGGAAAATGAGAAGAAAACCCTGCCCTGGAATGAATTACTGTTCCTTCCCACAGCTTAAAGAGCCTTGCAGGTGACTGAAGTCGTAGGAAACATGGGCTGGACAGGTATTCACACATAAGGAAAAGAGGAGTTACGCTTGTCTACCTCTGCTTGGCATCGATAAACCACACAGATTTGGACCAGAGGACTATAAGTATTTGGATGACTTATCCGATCTCCTTGCCCAAAACTGAATGGTTTCCTGCAGCAAATTAGCCAGAGCTTTGTTCCATTTTAGTACCCTATCCAGGGGAAAGAGGGGATTTTGATAAAGCGATAATGAGAAAGAGGATTTTGTCGTTCAGGTGCCGAAATGGGAGTGAGATGCCATTGGTTCTTTTTTTACTGTCCCACTGCATGCCATAAGGCAACCATGTTCAGCAGAGCCAATTTGCATTTTGCCTTCAGCTCCAGTGTAATGGGCCCGGTGCGGCGGGAGTGGGTGGATCTGAGCTCCAGCCCAGCTGACACTGCAAAACAGTGGGTGGTTGTAGCACACAGCAAAGTTACATCTGCGAATTTCCTGGGGAGCCAGAGATCTGTAACAACAAGTTTTGGCATCTCAAAAAATGTGCTCTCTTAGTATTCTGATTTCCTACAAGTACGAGAAAAGTTCTTGTTTGTTGTATTTCCAGAGTTACAGCTCTCTGCACATATGCTTCAACCTGAAGATGCACATACAAGTGTTAGAGGCAAAAGGACCTATGATCTGTATAGACACCACCATAAATATATTGGCTTATTTTCTACAGAAACATGCTACTAGAGCTTTCAGAACTAAGGAACAATCTTGAGTGACTTAGGAACTTGAAGTCTCAATATACTATATATATAACCAACTACTCCAATTTTCAAAAGGACTAAGGATCATGGGTCATTTTTCAAACTTTGTTTTTGAAAATGTTATCCCTGTGGGATCCAGCCAATTCCCACTGAATTACAGACAAGACACAAAAGGAAATAGAACAGGTCTGATAACAAGTGAGGACCAAAGAGATAAGGATAAGCACAAATGCGAAGGGAAATTTTGTCCTCATGTGACAATCCAGCTTACAGGAGCAGGGAACAGCAACTGGTGGAACTGGTGGCAGAGGACAGTAGCCACCATGTGGACATCTCCAAGGGGGAATCTGTTGGCTCCAAAAAACCTGAGGGATTCTGGTGACAAGGGCAGCTGCTAAAGTGGAACTGGCTATTTTTCCTTGCTCTTCAGTTTAATTGAATGTTTTGTAGATGATGAGTAACATTTGCAGTGAGTTATAACAAATGTCACCTTATGAAACATCATGCCAGAATTGGATCCCTTTCCTTCCCAACAATTTAGTAGAAAGAAAAGAAAGCATCAGATATCTTAACTTCTCGGTGAGTTCTCATCTCCCAGAACAATCCCAGTCCGAGAAAGCATTTTGTTAATACTTCAAGCACATAAGAAGCTGCAATAAAATCAAACAGGAAAGACTCACAAAATGAATCATTTGCCCTGAATTATTCTCATGCCATTATCAGCATAGCCCAACAACCACACACAGCTGACTGCGTGTGGAAATGATAGCATGCAGTATCAAAACAAATATATGTCTGCCTGGATTGCATGGAAGATTTCAGTAAAACCTTCAGCTGTTGACCCACCCCTCAGCCTGAGCTCCAGCACAATTACGGATGGACCTTCTAAACGTGATGCCTTTCTCTTCCAAAACTGGCTAACAGAGCATCAGTCAAACATGTGGATGGAATGAATGAGCTGTGGCTTCCCAATACCACCAATCTCCTGGAGGCAGCATCTCTTGATGAAAGAAACAGACAATGCTGGTAGACCACTTGTTTGTCCCAGAATAGTACTGTCCCCTACTCAACAGTTTAAAAATGACAAAAATAGTGATGAGATCTAGGTAAGATAAGGGGTGGGCAAGTCATAGGTGCCTAGAGAGAAGAAACAATGAAGTACTTGAAAGGTAGCAAAAATAGAAATATGGTCACATTAAAATTTTGGAATCTGTGCAGGGAGCCTGAAAATACACATTTTCCATATGAATTCTCTTCACAGAGAGGCATTTTCCGCTACTTGAGTTAATATTTGGGGCAATGAAATTTTTTTCCAGTCTATGCCTGATTGCAGATGCATCAGACAATATCCAATGACTAGCTAATGTAGTGGTGATACCCGCAGCACAAACAGGTGTAGAAAAACTAAGAGAACCACACAACAAACTACACAAGATAAGGGAAAGGGGACTTACCACTCAATTTGGACTCTATCACCTCTCTCCAGTTGTGTCACACCTCTCCCTGAACTGTTAGTCCAAATCTTCAAGCCATTTTAACCTGACACCACTTCTATGTTGCCTGGCACAAAAATGAGAGCTCTAGCCCATAAAAAGCAGCCATACCTGGCAGAAACAGCTTGTCTGATTTGGGGAAGGAAGGTTTCCAGCCACATTACTTTATCTAATAACACAAAATGGTTTTGCTATCCCTGCAAAAAAATTTCTCTGCATCGTCCGACACTCAGGTCGGACATACCTACTCCCTGCACCAACAGGGCCACCTTTTTCACTCGGAAGAGTGAAATGGCATCACAGCTGCCACAGATGGGTTTGTTCGGTTCTCCTGCTGCCTGCTTTTGGACCGGACTCCTGAGATGGACATGTTACAATCATAAGGGAATGGTATTAATTCAGTTGAGGGCTGAAAACAATGGGTTTTGATGAAAACTAAGAAGTGGCTTTATACATGTCACCGTCTGTAGGAAATCTACAGTCAACACTCTCTACAGACACTGCACTGTCCTCAACACTCCTGCGTGTCTCCCACTCTGGATCACAACTTCATACCAAACGATCAGTTCATCACACTTATGTATCACACTCAGGTGAACCAGAGATTGTTTCAGCACCAAGGGCGAAGAGACAACAGAAAGAACAAATTGCTTTTCTTTCTAATGTTTCTTGTCAGAGAGAGAACATCATGAAAATTCCACAAAGTTTAGAGTGATGTGTGGCAGCACAGGAAGAGGCAAGGCAGGCAGCCTGAGCAATGTGTAAGCATCAGCGAGGAGAGAGGAAGAATAAAGAAGAGCAGGGGAGCAGAACTGAATAGTAGCCATTAGTTAGAGACAGGGTTAATGAAGGTAGACAGGCAAACATCACTCAGCAGCACTGCCTTTTGCCACTAAAAATTCCATGAGTTTTCACTACAAATTTTTTTAGGATATGTTGGCAGTTGAACCACCTCTTGTTTCCCACTTTATGCACACTAAGCACTCCCACATGCCACCATCTCACAGGAATCAGAACGACCTGTATGAAATGGGATGGGTGGGAGCCAATGCCAGTTTCCATCCATGTAAACTAGCCCCATTATAAAATAGAACCTTATTGGCTTTTATTTGCTTTTATCATAGTTTGACTTTTCATGATCCTGATTAAGAGGTGGAAAAGCACCATTGCTCCTGATTGCTGAGCCCCCTGTGTAATGGAAGCAGCAGAGACTTGTAGGGGTATTGAATTTAGATATGGGACCTCATCACTCACAGCTGATGTGAGCATCTGACTACCTGAGGAACAAATTAAATACTGGATCTTGAACACAAGATCAATAGGCAAGAGGTACCTTTCCCACTCAATGGGACTCAGTACAAACAGCCAACTCGCATCACACATTAGAGCAGACAACAAAACACCCCATCTGCCAAGTTGCAAATAGAGTGGTTGATTGTTCCCTCCTACTGGAGATTCACTCTGACACACATTGGCAAAATTCTGTGTGTGGCTTTAAATGTTGCTACATCTTCTTTCTTGGATCTGCAGAAGGGTTTATATACTGGAAAACCTGCCGGTATTTTCTAGTTGTATCAGCCAAATAAACGTACTGATCTCTTGCAACACATCTTACTTCACTGCTTCCCTCCATCCTTCTTTTCAAGGCTATTTTTTCTTTTTAGTATTTCAGGCAGAGTATTTTCTTAATTTTGCATTCTAATCTGGACTTCAGGTCTAGAAACCATGGACCATAACTGCTAAAATGGCCTGACCCTTTCAGCATGCTCAGAGGCTGTGTGCTCAGTAATATTGATCTTTTTAAAAAAGGTTATAAACCTGAGTTATGAAATAGTCCAGAAGGACCACTTAGGTAAATAATATTACATGTAGTTAATGGACCAATTGAATTTGTGACTGGATCCTCCTTTTAAGTGCTCCAGATCTTATTTACTAACAATGCCTGACTGAGCTTATACCTCCCACAGTTTGAGGAAATAAAACTGACTTTGTAACATTCTGCAATTCCTTTTCTTCTGCAAGGATACTCTCTTGTTCCAGAAAATTGTTTTTTCCGTAGAGTTCAGTGGGAACCAGATTGCAAACTTAAGTCTCACTGCTTCTCATGATGTCTCTGCATCACGTTCATCACTGTTTTGGTCAGAAGCAGAAATTTTTCGTGATCCTTTTAAATGCAAAAAGAGCCACTACTGAATAAATGTACAACCTCAGAAGTATTTTAAAATTATAAAACTGCAATGACCTTCTGGTGTATATGGCTGTGTAAATTTGCTTTAGCAAAAGTCCCAAGATCTCAGGAAGTTTATATTCAGCTCGTAAGTTATACAAGATATATCATTCCCCTGGAATAAGTGCTTTCCAAAACTTGCAGGGTTGCAGTACAACACAAAAATGAAAAACCGACAGCTAATAAAATTGGAGATGAGTAATCTAGTTTCATTGCCCAAGATGAGTGAAAGGGAGAGCACTAATAGAGTATGTGATAAAAATGCAAAGCTGCAGTCATTCATGATTCACATTGGAGGATATGTCCTTAGAAGATGTTGAGAAAAATTCTTCTTAGAACGTTTTTCACTCATCATCACTTCAGGCATGGTTAAGAATATAGTCACTGGGGTACTGCATGTAACCTTCTAATCTAAGAAGTGTTTGTAAAAGAAGACAACCTCAAACTTTAGATTATAAATTTACAGAAGCCAAAAGAAACTTCCTTGCCAGTAACTCAAATGTCATAATTTGACTCAAGTCCCAGCTGCAATTCTTAACTTCCTGGAGAGGGTGACAATTATCAAAGATATATATGTTTGATTTGGAAAGGCCAGCTCTTTGGTATAACTCTCTTCCGCTGCATAATCAATTGATGAGTCACGACCAACCACATATGGGTATGTATATAATATATATATATGTATATATAAAAATATCATTACAAAAGATAGTGCGTATGTAGTACACTTTGAGATACTGTTGGGCTTAAGAAAGTACCTGTTCCTCTCTCAGCAATCAGTGGTCCTAACTAAAATTTAGGAATCAAACTCAGTTCTCAGCCTTTTGGCTTTAGGGTGCTCAGTCATGTCAGCCCAAGACATTTGCAAGGCCACCTAATGTTGGAGGATGTAAATCTTGGCACAGCCGAATTCTCTACTAGATGGATAAGCGCTCTCTGCTGGACACAGCCTGACTGAGAGCCAGTATGACTGTAAGCACAAACTTGCGCAGAAAGTAAGGAACATTGCAAAATTTACCACTTTCCACTCCATGTGCAAAGCACTTGTTTTGACCTTGCCTTCTCAAGCAGAGGAGCACAGCTACATACATATTTCAAAGGAAAATAACAAATAATGACACTCTACTACATATGCTTAAACCCATGGGGAGAGCCTAAAAGCCAGCATGTAACAGATGTGAATCATGTTGTCTTTGTGAAGAGCTGAAGGGCTCTCCCATGTTCTAGAGATGACCAGAGCAGAAGAACCTAGAGAGAATAACACAATGAAACTGGCCTCGGTATCAGGCTGAGCTCTAAAGGCCTGAAACATCCCATGGGTTTCGCAGGGGGTTTGCAGATGCAAGGCTGCTTCTTGCCATATCTCTGCAGAATCAAAGTCAGATAGCTGGTAGCCAAGGCTGATATTCAGGATGGAAAAGGAAGATTTAATTTTGGAGAGATGGCAAGATTCATTATAACTGTACTCATCTGCAGATATAAGTAAGAAAAATTTGCAGGAAAAGACTTTTGCATTTATCATATATAACTGCTATAGTTGGAAATGAAACTGACAAGTTTGCCTGTACACAAGCCCTTCCTCACATCTGGATTGACCTGGCCATAGAGAAGAACTCACATCATAAGCCTAGCCATTCAAAGAGATGAGGTGTTTTATACTCCTTGCTTTCTTCTTCAAGCCAACTGTCAATTTGGTTCTTTTCTTGCTAGGTTTCTCTGTTGAACCTACTGCTTCAGCACTTGAGTCCTTCATAACTCCGGGGACAGGAGCAGACCATTGCTTCAGAGGACCAGGATGTTTTCAAAAGGCTTTTTTCTGTGGAGCTGCAGTGGTGGGCTATTGCCACTAGCAATGATCACCTGTAGCAACCCAGAAAAGATAGTCTTCTCTCTTTTGCCCTCAGTTGTTCTCTGTCCCCCATCTCCACCTGCTGAGGCTGACATTCTCTTCAGCAGAACTGTATTTCACAAAGGTGTTGTCCAGACATTTTAGTTTTGTACATCTGTGACTTAAACAAGCTAGTTTTCCCCCAATAGCAACCTTCTCAAACGTGTATTTTAGGGTTTTTTAGCTGTATTTTAAAAAACACAGTGTAACAACATTTCAGTAGATACACAGTCACTACATTTTGTGGGCAGGCTGCTTAATTCATCCAAATGAGTAATGGCCTGAGTTTTCACAGTGCATGGGAAAACACTTCTCTGGGAGATTCTGCTTTGCCATGGCGGAAAAAGGTTTGTACTGGCCTGGCTCAGCTCAGCATATTTCTGTTACCTACTCCTCCACTGCACATGCCTCTTAAGGCCTTTTGCCTGAGCGGCATGCACTGGCATCATTTAAGGGTGAAAGTCACTAAGGAAACAGTATTAGGAAACCCCTAGTTTGTGTTACAACCTTCATAGCTTCATTAGCTTCAGTCTAGTTGCACAGAAATTGCAGCATTTCATATTAATCTGGACAAGCCCTAGATATATGGGCTTAAACCAGAATCCACTACAGCCTGTGAGCAAGCTCAGCCTTATAGCGTGCAAGTGAATTCAAACAGCAAGCAGTACCCTTCCTTGGGAAATGACAGCAAAAGCTAATACCAACCTTGCCTGAATTTATCAAACAGTAAATTCATTCTATGCACACATATACAATGTTTGCACTCCAGGAAAGTTGCTAATATGTTTGCCTTCAGAGCGCTTTCTCTGGTCTCTGGACAATAATAATCAGGACGTCTACTCCTTGCCGTTGTGATCTGCACACAGTCTAGGCAGCCATGCCAAGCACGGGCCAATAGTCACCCCTGGGTTCAGGACAAGCAACATCCTTGTCTGTCTTAAGCTCTGTCAGTGTGGCCTTTGCAGGGTCTACATAGCCCAGATTTGGTTTCATCTGTCCTGAAACCAACAGCTTTCAGCACGCCTTAATGGAAAGGATGACAGAAAAAACCTCTGGTGTAGAACCAATTGCAAAGCCCCTGTTTGGGAGGCAGATGGAGGGGGGAGTGTTGACCCATTCAATATTTGAGTATTACCTCAACAAAAATCAGCCTGGGCTACTAATATGACTCAAGTGACTTCCTGGTGATGAAATGGATGCAGCACATGCTTTTAGCTACTATTACAATGAACTATTTACACTTTGTAATTCTCCCACTTTTTTCCACACAGCCATCACACAGGTGTGAATAAAAATGTATCACTGTGAGGAGCTTAAAAAAAAAAAAAGCCCTGGAATATATTCATAGTATGTATCTTTGCAAATGCAGACAGAAGTGAAGGCTTATTTTGTCCACCTGACGTCATTGCTCTGTCCCCTACTCTTTTGAGGTGGGCTATCTACTCATTTTCCACCATCTAATAACAAAAAAGAGATGTCAACTGAACTGAGAAATACTGTCAAGCAAGCTGCCCCGTTGTCTTATCTGCTAATGCAGCACTAATGTGGCATGGCATCATTATCATCTCTGTGCTCTATGTCCACTGTTTCCGTGCTTGCTGCTTGTAATCTCTAGCTGCTGTAGCTATTGAAGAAGAGATTTTTTTTGCCTGTTCCCACTCTTAATCAACAAGCGTTGTAATCATTTCTTCCATCAACACGATAATCTGTGAACATCGTCTCTAGGAGAGCTGACGGGAGTATGGAGCGTTAGACCTGCCTCAGCCTGGCTGACAGTGAAAGTAAACCAGCGGTCGCAAAAGGAAAATGCCAGATTACAGCACACACAGTTCAGTTGCTGGGATGAGGAAAGGGCACTTGCAGCAAGTTATGAACAACTAACAGTGACAGCTGTTTTGGCTCTGTTTCTTGTCTCAGTAACGGGTGGGTTTATTAGTGGTTATCAGTTACCATTCCTGAACAAGCTCTGCTGGAACTGTTTTCATTGTCACCAGTGTAAAAATACAGCCAAGACCCAGTGTCTGAAGCAGCAGTCACCTGCAGCCCCCTACACTGACAGTCTTGGGCATCCCTGTGTAGTACTAACTCTAGCTCTGTCTCCAATTTAGTTTTGTTCTTAATTTTGTCATTCAAACCAAACTGGAGGTCTTGGAAGGAAGAGGGAAAATCATGTGTTCATTTCTCACAGAAATGTTTCCCGATTGCACAGAAAAGCTGTTTTAGACAATGTTCACCTACAGCACCTTTTGGAGATGAAGAAGTACAAGACCCGTGAATATTGCTTCCCTGAGTTCATTTCCACACTATGGTAAATATGGAGGGATTAAAAGCTAAATTCCCTGCAGCTACTGAACACTGGGGACAGGAATACAAGGAACCTGTGTCCCAAGGGCAGCGAGCACACCACTTGCATTTCGCAGTCATTTGCACAAATGGGATCAAAAAGAGAGTTCCCTATGGGCAAGGAGTGGCTGTCCTGCTCCCATGAGCGTGCTAGTGCCTGGCAGTGATGATTGTGTGCCTGTGCTCAGTGGAAAGGGAACAAACTTTCAGCCATCTCTCCTTTCTAAAACCTTCACAGGAGAAATAAAGGTTTCTTAGGGGCTTCCAGACAGAGGAATAAAATTCTGAAAAATCCAAATATTTGAAGTACTTAGACCAGGTGACTGATTTGAATGCAGGACAACTTGGCGTGGGAGGATTACCTCTCCCTCACTAGCACTAGTCACTGCGGAGCAGTCCCCTCTCCTGCAGCTGCAGCTTCCCCGCTACCTTGGACCCTGGCTGGTTCAGGCGCACCTCGGCAGCAAATCCTGTAGTCTGAGCCACCTGGATGGTTGTAGGTCTGAGAAGACGACACATTTCTACAAGAAAAAGGTCTTGCTGAATGTACAGTTTTAAAATGATGGAGACTAAGCATTACAGATTGCAATGGCAGTGCCGCCGCAGTTTATCTCAGTCACGGTTTTGCACAAGGCAGGCCTGGTTCTAGCATCCTTCACTGCCACTTCTGTTGAGACAGTCTCTTGACAAAATGACTGCCTCGGCTGTGCAGTGAAGCGGGGTATTTTATGGGGAGGTGGAAAAGCCATAAAGAAAAAAGAAAAGAGAAATTTTCACAGAAAGAAAGTGGGAGTGAGCTTCCCCTGACAATGATAATAAACAGAACAGTCTGCAGATAAAACAAAGAAGCAAAGCCAAATCATAGTTCATTAAGATAGCTCAGGTAAGAGCCTAGAACTGTAAACTGGACAATTTTTGAAGACCCACAGAAAGGCTGGAGGAGATAAAAACACATTCATTTAAAATGGAAAAATGTTGTTCTCAGGAGAATTAAGCATGCAAATCTAAAAGACATTAAAAATGCTGCACACAAATAAAGCAGCATGGAATAAGAGTAACACTGTTATTATACTGCTTGTTAGTAAAGAAATGCATAGATAGATATTTGCTTCTATTAATGCCCTAATAAGGTTCCTGGATAATATTTCCAGTATAAAACTTGGCTATTCAACTACCAGATCATTCTTATGAAGTCAGAGATTTGGGTCAGAGATGTGTAGGAGTAATCATGTTATTTCTTAATCTTTGCATACTTACATTGTGCCCTTTGGCTACCAACAATTGTAACACCCATCTCCTACATGGCTTTTCAGCCATAGAAATAAAAGTACTTTTTAAAGGACACACAGCATTCATCCTCTCGTTGGATGGACTGGAAATCTGCAGCAAACAGAAGTGAAGTGACTTGCTTCATCCTTTCATGACAGCAAGTGATCATTGGCCAGAATTGCCCAGAAATACACATATACATACATATATAAGCTTAATACGTGTAACAGATTCTTTGGTGTCTACTGAGACAAGCACAATGCCAGAGCGATGCCTCCAGGGGAGATGAGTCACTGATCCCCTTTACAGGGATGTGAAATGCTCTTTCCCAGCCCTGTTGTTGCCTCCTCTATAGAGAGAACCAAGCAGGAGCTTTGCCTCTGCCCACATCTGCTCCTCACCTTCAGAGCAGCCACTCTAGTTAACAGGAATACTGCAGTCTCTCTTCCTTGGGCTTAAGTCTGGTTTGCAGAGTCCTGCGCCATGGTCTTGCAGTGGGAGTCTTCTGGCACCCTTTCCCAATCTTGGGGCAGTGACTTGCCTCTCCTGAAGCCCATGCCCTGATGGGGGCAGTAGTTCTGTCCCAGGAAAGTTTGCACAAGAAGTGATGATAAAAAAATGGGAATGTCCCACCTTACTAGGGAAACACCTTATTTTAAATATTCCACAGGGCTACTCTGTCACATGCTGAAAAATCTGCAGGATGTTTTCTTGGAAATCAGTCCCTGGCCTTCCGAAGGGCAACTTCTCATGTGGGCATAGGATGTTTTTTTCTTTCTCTCTAAGTTCTTGTCTGCAGTATAACTCAATATCGCTGCCTTTTTATTTTTTTGTATTTTCTTTCTTCGAGATACTACTGTGAAATTTTCTCCCATTTTCTTTTGGATTTAATTTTGCAGTTTACTTCCCTGTTCAGTTAAGTGTTCGTTCAAGATATCTCGGCTTTCAAGAGACATCTGAGGTGAGGCTCATCAGTTTTTCTTCAGAAGAGATTTATTTTGTATGCTCTCGGTTTTAGGCTCTGCTACAGAATAACTGCAGGGGGTTCATGTTTAAATTGAGCTGCATTCCTCTGGCTGCAGGAGTTGGCCTATGCAAAGGAAATGCATAAATCCATAAATAAGGCTTGGCACGTTTTTACTGCTCTACTTAATGCCGACATTTGCAAGCTCTCTTTTCCCAAACCTCTTGCTTCCAAATCCCTGCACCTGCTAATTTGTTAATTCTGTTTTCAGTGAGTTTAGACTTGTGTATTCTTAATTATGCTAATGAAGAATAAACTATTTAAAATATTAATGCTTTGCAAACTTTAAAAGAAAACAGTTAACAAATACCTTGCCCCTGGGTCTGTCTTCACGTTGGATTCACAGACTGGTCCAGGGCATTACCTTTTCTCTCCCAAGCTCTCTTGAGTGGATGCCCTGTCCTCCCTTTCTCCTTCCTTCTCCTCCCTCTCAGGTCTCTTCTGACACAGCTTCACTTTCCCCTTTTTTGTCTAATCTCTGCTGAGAGGAAGATCTTGCAGGTTAACAAAAATCACCCCACAAGTGGTAATTACCACAGATGTTTCTACAAGTTTTTTTTGTTTCCTCTCTTGATATCGATCTCTTCTCCCCCTCCAGGCTCTGAGAAGGCTCTTTGCTTCTGCTTTCTTCCGGCTAATCCTTGTAACTGGTGTCTGGAACCTGCTGGGAATTACTGGGGTGCCACAGATCTCTGTCCCCCTCCTGTCCTTTGGACATCTCTCAGATATCTCTGCCAGGCAGGAGACTTAAACTTCTGGCAAAGCAATGTGGCATGAGACAATGTGTGGTCCCTATGAGGCAGTAGCTCCTCCCCATGCACCTACAATTTTAATGCACCACTCTTCTGCTTTCCCTGAACATCGCTTTGCAGAATTGGTTTATGTTTTCCTTGCTTTTATGTAAAATGTAGGTCAGATCATGGTAGACATACATCAAAATTGTGATTTTCTGCACATGAAAGGAATAGTGAGCACCGAACCTGCAAAGAAGAAAGGTGACTAATTGCTTAATTTACCCAAACAACATCTACCTGCAGAGTGTCTTGGATTCTTGAGGTTTCTTCCTATATGTGCACTCCTGATGGACCTTTAGCTGTGCTTTTTATGCATCTGTCTTCCCTGGATATCTATGCAGAGCTGCTAAATCGCAGATATACAACATGTAGGATATCGTTCTCACCATCTCCCTGACAAGATAGCATTGTTTCTTACAGTACAGATGGCTTATGAGATACTGATCTCTGCCAATGGAGCAGCAGTGCACTATCTGTAAAGTGACTCTGAAAGGAAGTGTTTTGGCATTAAGATTGAGATGGAGGATAAACCACATCACGCAGCCAGGGCTGAGCAGGCCTCGAGAAGGCCATGTAAGCATCACTCTTAGCAGCGTATCAAGGAGTTGTTTTACCCCAGGAGAGCTGTCTTCCCCAGGGTTGTGTGCTCTCCATAACCCATAACTGTTCACAGTCTGCATGACTAGACTACACTAGATTACAATCACGCCATGCTTGTTACTTCCTTGGGAGTCTAGCCACATTTGCGGGCGTTTATTTCCAGCCCTGAGCTTTGGGAGTTCAGTAATTACATGAGAATGTGTTCTTCTGGAAAAAAAAAAAGTTTCTAGCCTCTCGGGTGTGAAGTAAAGAGTGTGAGTCACTGAGTGAACTTCATTGATGCAGAAACAAGACAGAAAGGGTCCCAAATTCTCTAGGTTTAAGAGCCTCATTAAGTTCCAAAGCTTGCAGATCTGAGGTATGGGGCAGAGAGAGGCTTTAGAGCCCGTGGACTTGGCTGCTTGGTTTGTGCATGCCAGACCTCTGCAGGCCATGGCACTACCTTCTCTTTCCTGTCTGCAAAAACCCAACATGGTCCGTGCAGCAAGGGATATGTTTGTGCTCTGCTCTGGTACCCGGCAGGTCAGAGCAATGGTGGCATTTTGTCCACTGACTCATGAGCGCACACTTTAAGGATTGCCTGCTTTGCTATTTATAAAACTAAGGGTGTTATCACTCAGTCAACACAGTGCAGAAACATCACTGGGTATTCTCCATGAAGACAGATCTGTAAGCCCATTAAATCATTCCAGCTAGATATCATACACCCTTGTTCACATGTAGCATGAGAGAATCCCTTTGACTCAATCAGATAAAACAGCCACCAATTTAACACCACTTACAGAAGCAGAGGAGAAATGCATTTCTATACATGCCTACTTACAACCAAAGCCTGCTCAAGCTTCTCTACTGCAAGACACCTCTATTACTGCCATGCAGAGCTTACAATCAGCTGAGAAAATATGTTACAGACTAGACAACTTTATTTAAGCACAGTCATAACTGTGGCTATAGACAGAAATGCAAACAGCGTGTATATTACCAGACAGACACTATTTTCAATTTTCTTTCCTTTTTCTTTAAAGCCCTGGGCCTAAGGGCTCTCCTCCTGCAAATGCTTGCTTACTAGCATGTCTGGTTAGGGCTTGCAAAATAGAAAGTACCATCACTAGCCGGACTGGGGAAGTGATCATCCCCCTGTACTCGGCACTGGTGAGGCCCCAGCTCGAGTGCTGCGTTCAGTTTTGGGCCCCTCACTACAGGAAGGACATTGAGGTGTTGGAGCGTGTCCAGAGAAGGGCTACGAAGCTGGTGGGAGGTCTGGAGGACAAAACTTATGAGGAACAACTGAGGGAACGGGGTCATTTAGCCTGGAGAAGAGGGGAGACCTCATCACCCTCTACAACTACCTGAAAGGAGGGTGTAGAGAGATGGGGGCTGACCTCTTCTCCCTGGGGACAAGTGATAGGACAAGAAGAAACGGGTTCAAGTTATGCCAGGGCAGGTTTAGATTGGATATCAGGAAACATTTTTTCACTTAAAGGGTTATCAAACATTGGAACAGGCTGCCCAGGGAGGGGGTGGATTCACCATCCCTGGAGGTGTTTAAGAAAAGGGTAGGTGTGGTACTGAGGGACATGGTTTAGAAGTGGTTTTTGTCAGGGCAGGTTAATGGTTGGACCTGATGATCTTAAAGGTCCCTTCCAACCTCACCCATTCTATGATTCTATCGCTCCCATTTTCTAAGCAGAGAAAAGCAGGAGACACTAACAACTTTTGACAAGAAGCCCAGGGCCAACAAAGAAGCTCACTCCACTCCAGGCTCACACCTTAACCACTGACTGATGGCTGTACTACCTGTGGAAGACTGTAGAGGAGAGTAAGGCTTCAGGGCAGCACAGCTGTTTTCCATACTGATATTTTCCTGAAAACAAGGCACTGGAGCAGCAGATACACAGCAATGATGCACTGCTAGTCTCTTCTGACAGGCACTATTCTCTCAAATCCTCATTTTCTTTTGGCTTCCTCTTGCTTTTTTCCCTCTTGATTTCTTAGCCAAAAGCTTCCATCATAGATGGCTGTGAAGAAACTATGAAAATTTGGGTATCTGATTCTTAGACAGCTACAGGAATTAGCAGAGAGCTTGGGAAAGGAACAAAAGGCTCAGAGAGGTTTGAACAGTCCCATCAATCTCAGTGAGGGGCTAATTCTGGGACATGATCATCAAGGTATCAATGCTGATTGCAATTCCAGTCCTTATACAAGAAAGGAAATGGAAAGTTACCAGTTCACATTATTTCTCCTTCCCACCTTCATACTTGGGTGATGTTTGAAAACACCTTCACCTGTTTTACCCCTCCTAAAAAGGACTGCACAAACAAAATTTGTACAAGAAGTGA
This sequence comes from Rhinoptilus africanus, assembly GCA_013400135.1. NCBI lineage: Eukaryota > Metazoa > Chordata > Aves > Charadriiformes > Glareolidae > Rhinoptilus > Rhinoptilus africanus. The sequence goes on along the minus strand of VXBO01010329.1, from coordinate 824,285 downwards.
ACAGAAAGGGAGCTACGCTCAAGGTCTTAACTGAAACACAGGAAAGACACAGACAGAGAATTTAAATAACTATGCAAACTGCTGGAGGGACCACGGCAGATGTCAGACATCACTCAGATCCCGTTTCACCTGGCATATATTACTTTAATGAGTAGAGACTGGAAAGGCACTTCCATCTTTTGCTTGCTTGGTCTGACCCCAGTCCTGGACTCTGAACTACCTCCTACTGTAATCACAGTGTTCAAAATATAATCCTCCCTTTTGAGAGTTATTTCCAGAGAAGCAGGTCTTTTGACACTGACTGGAGAAACGAGTATCAAGCTAAGATCCCCGCTGTCTAACTACCTGAGGCTTAGCTTTCCGCAAACCTTCAAAGCTGTCAGGAGGGCTGGGGACGACCTCTGGGATGACTGCAGAAACAGCACAACCACGTCAGCTGAGTTTCTCACAGATAATCACGTCTACTGCAAAACAAGCAGAATTAATGTGTGGGAAATGAGATTAGTCTCCATCTCTGCTCTGACTTTGGCTTCTCATGTCAGTTATGTGAAGGGCCTGGTGGTTCCCACCAGAATTGGGTCTGTCTGTTATGAAGTATACTCCATGAAATGTGGCAAAATTAGAGTATGGGTAAAATCCTTGAGGTGCCTGAGAGCTTCTCTGGGATTGAAAAGAAATCAGGATTCTAGCTGGGAGTTTTAGCAGTAGCATTTGATCTATCTGACAGCCACATCCCAATGATGTGCCAAACCAGGGTTTTTTCCACTGCCTTTCTGGTGCACCTTTGGGCAAGTAATTTTTCAAATCGGCATTTCTCTTTGCCTCTCTCATTTGGTTTCAGAGTATACGGCATCACTGATGGCTACAAGTAAGGACACCAAGAGGCCCTGGTCTTGGTTGCTGTAACAGGAATGTACTCTGTTTCTAGAATTCATTTTTTGCCTTCCTCCCAGCTTTGATAACTTTCTCTCGCTGCACAGCTCTCATTTTCAAGATACTGTCAGCACTGCTCTTTCCAGACACATAAAGCAGATAAAGTGTCTGATTAAAAAACGGATCCAAAAGTCTAAACCCAGCTTGTATAACAAACAACTGGCAAAGATATTAAATGAATGACCTGGGGATTTTTTTTCACTTATACTTTCAATGGCATGAGAATAATGACCATGTACAGTTCTATAATTTCAAGCCCTACGGTTAGCAACAATCCTATTTTACACAATTTTTTTGTTCATCTAATTAGCTGTTAACATTCTTGAACACTGTCCATTAAATTTTATTACCCACAATCAAGTTTTCATAACAGAATAGCAAAAATGACTGCAAAAAGAGTATCCATGGAAGACATGATATGTTACATGCATCACTGCAAAGGAAAATTGGGACTTTCCTGATTCTATAAGCCCTGGGCTCCACCCATATTATTATGGTGACTACAGCTCTTCCCTCTGCCCTGCTTTTGCTCCAAACTCTACCTTAAAATAACTAAAGGTACTTCTTGCTGCTGACCCAACTGACTCTGGCACACTGTTGTGCATCACTCCCTGCAATAACCTTGTCACTGTTCTTCTCTTTGCCCCATGAAGCCCACTTGCCTCCTGCCCACATGCTCTAGCAACAGGAAGAAAGGCACTACAGTCCTTGCACTTTTCCCCAAGGCCAGACCTTGAGGCTCCAAGCAGCATTTATTAGGAGCACACAATTTGAAGGGATCCCTAGTTGAAGATGTTTTTCTAACTCAGGTCTTTCTTTTTCCTCCTAGTACTCTGGATTTTCTTTCATCGCCGAGGTATCATAGAACAGCCCACCCTCACTTAGTCATGGGTGACTTATTTTCCTTAGCAAAATCAAAGTGCTTTTCTAAGGGTATATTCTGGGCCCTGAAACAGGTTTAGGCTTTTTTTGGTGAGGATTATTGCACAGTTTCCCTTTATTTGTGCTTTGAGTTTTCTGTGGTGCTTTTAATGACAGCAGCACTCAAGCTCATTCTCAACGTGCTAGGTCAGGTAAAACAAACAGCGTCCCACTCAGTTAGTGAGACTGGGTGAAAGAAGCTGGACTACTCCAAGAATTCCCCTGTATTTCAGGTGGGCTATTGAGTCTCTTTGTAAATCCTTAGCAGGACGGTCCAGGCTGTTACACAGTGACTATCGCCTGACTACACTGGTTCCACAAATGTTACTTGGCTGACATTTCAGGTTGAAAAAGGCAAATGCTATCCGTATGTTTCCCAAGTTTCATTCTGGACTTCACTTTCTATAAAAGAAAATGAGGGGCAGCGATAGCTCTAGGGATACTGCATTCCTGCCAAGGATCCTACAGTTCGAGCTGTCCCAAAATGAGTGCAAACACTGCACCAGATAAAGCCACAGATAGTGAGTGGAAAGCTGGCATGAAATGTTTAGGATACCTCAAGTATGCCCTCCTTAAGCCTGAAAAAGGTGAAACCACTCCAACAAACAAGCAAACAAACACCATTGCTTCCTGGGGAAAAAAACCAAGATTGCCCACTCTGTTTGTGTAGTGTATGACAAGAACTACGATCCCAAAGCCACTGCATCAGCCACTGAGCCAGCCAGCCTCCTAAATCTGTTATTGACAATGAAGCTGTTTGTTTGTCATCCCGAGGCTGAACAGGAATGACATTTCTGTTGCAGTGCAGTAAAAGGTTAGCACTTGCATAAGCTGATAAATGTGAAGTCAAGGTGACTCTATGTATTACATTAGCATAGGACTGCAAATCCTTAGGGCACACAGAGAAGTCTAAGTAAGCAATATAAGCAACTACAGCATTGCAACTGAAAACATTTCTGGGAGAATCCTCCCTTTACACACATAAAACACGGGACAAAATCTCAGAGTGTTTACAGCCTACTAGGCTCAGGACAAAGACAACAGAACAAACCAATGCTAAGGAACATGGGATGAATATTGCCTATTAACATAGGAGAAACCTTTTCCATTATATTATTACTTTCCATTATATTGAATAAAAAGACTCAAGTTCTGGAAACAGAGTCTCATTGTAACACCTCCATGATTGGATGAATAAATCTGTTTTAATTAAATGCCTTTTTTATAGTAGGCTGTAACAAAATATTGTGAGAAAGTGAGAAGCTGATAGCTGGCTTTGAGATTTCAAGTAACCTTCTCCTAATTAAGTCTGTATATATTTATATGTCATATTTATATGTCATCTTAGTGCAAGAAAATACTTAGAGCTCTCCCTTAACTTCCTTTTCTATTTTCCTTTCTGGTGTTAGTTATTAATTTATTATGCTCTTCCTTCACATCACTTCAGCCAAAAGCAAAGCCAAATTGTTTCAAATGCATCTTACTCACTCTGAATTTAATTCTGCTTATGCAGATTCACTTGTCTTGCTGACTTCAGTGACATAATTCCTAATTGCACAGGTAAAACTGAGAAGAGAAGCCACTGTTCTGGACTCCTTCCTGCTTCGTTACACTGGGCTGATGCCATTGACTAGACTCACCGAATTAAAACTCTCCTCTAACCCAGCAGGAAAGGTATTGCAAAGCTTTGGTAGCACATCAAAGTATCTCCACGCTTTGCCTCTCGTTTCATGTACTACCAATGTAGTCTATCACATGCTGTTATTGAACTTCTTCACTTCTCAGCTCCAAAGCCTGCCATGATTTGAGTTAGTCTATTGTCACTCTCACTTTTGGGCTCTATCTTCCCTACTCAGCACCCCCAAAAGAGGCAAGAGAAGAGAACAAGTGCCAGTTTAGGAGTATGTCTCAAGCCATATGTTACCAGTGCTTTGCTGGGCTCGGATGTGTGCAGTTGGGGAGCTTTAGGACCAAATAAAGCACGAATATACAGGATCATCTCCTGATGCCTTCTATATCTATATGCAGAAATAAGGTATCTTGGTAACAGGAAACACTGGAGGGTGCAAAGACTGTATTGACATTACCCAGGAGGGTAAAGATGATGTTCAGGTCATGACATGTTCCTGGGCAGTAACAAATACAAATAGGATTCTTTATTGAAACAATCACATGTAGTTGGGTTCTAGTATCTCCTACGGGCTAAATCTACGTTTTTTCCCCCCATAAGGTCTCCCCAGCTGCCTAGACATGAAAGGCACTGTCAGCAGTGCTACAAACACACACTGGGCTGGTCTAATGCAAACAGATGACTGGGTTTACACCAGAAATAGTCCATTACTTTGTAGTATTCATCAGTTCTCATGGACTTGGGCACTTGTGCAAAATGCAGTCATTCTCTAAACACCTATGAAAATGGACATGGTCAAACTAAAAAACCTTCCGTTATTCAAACACCCCTCTGTGTCTCCGGCATCCCCACTGCACAGAGGTGGTCCATCTAGGCTAGAAAAATTCTGCAATCTGAGGAGGCTGTTTCCACGGTTCATTTTTCAGATGTAAGAGGCTCTCTTTAGGACCAGTTCGATGCTCTGCATAACGGTAATTGATCCATATGGATTCAACAGGAGCGTTGGATAAAAAACAGTAGATCAGGCCTCTGGATCAAAACCAAGATTAAAAAAGAATGAATTTAAATGAGTAAAGAGTAAGTCTACTTACATATTGGTTAATTTGGAAACAAACCAGTACTTTTGAATAGCATCAGTTATCCATGATATTTATAAATTATCTTTTCTGTAGAAGGCTTTAGTTCCACTGAAGAGAAGACCTGCCCATATTCTTCACTTTTCATATCTGAAGATTATAATTCAGTCATTTACCCCTGCTTTGGGCTACCCTAGGCAGCAATGAGATTGTTACCTACGCAATGGAGAGAAAAGACCGCCACACAGCTTGCTCCATTCCCCATCATCCAGCAAGACAGAGGTAAAGAATCTACAAACTTCTACAAGAGCTTCTTCTACAAACTCTTTTGCTTGGATCCTCGATCTAAGAGTGCTTCATAATTATTTAATAAATAACCTACTTTATGTTCCTTTCTTCCCAACTGCTAGTCCCATTTTAGCACTGGACATGTTCAATATTGAGTTTAAGCTGGTCATAGCATCACAATGTGTGTGCGTGTGCAACTGCACCACTGCTAATGGTCTCTTTGTGGAATTGGGCTGGGTTTTGTGTCCCCTAATCTGAAATCTCAATTTTTTATGATTTCATTCCCCTATTAGTATTCACAAAGGCATATTATATATGTTGGGGCTTTAAAAGATGATTAAAATGAGAATCCATCCATCACAAAATCTACACAGCATGTTAGTATCCCCTGTGTAAACTGAACGCAGTGACAGCTTTGTGTGGCATGGCATCAAGGAAGCAGAAGACCTGGCTTTGACTTCTCGATCTTGCATCATCACGGGCATGCTGCTGTGTTTATCTTTCCTTGTCTGTAAAATGGGTGATACTGCTGCTAATAAACTCCATGCTGAGAGGCTCAATCCATAAAGCTGATTTAAACCACAACTGCAATATGGACACAGTATTTACACCATTTCTGATTTTCCAGAAATGAACAAGAACTGAAAGTCTAATTTGATTTATTTTGAACTCTGCATTCTCTTCATAACTCTTCAAAATTTAAGCATAGGAACATGCTATGGACCAGGCCTCACTGCTCTGTGACGGCACACTGCTGTATGCCCCAGTGTGTGCCCACTCATGCAGTTATCACTTAAAAAGGGAGGAAACCCCATGCCTCTATGTGTACACCAGCACACAGCTTGCCAGTACCACCGCAGGGCATTTGAACAGAGCAGCCCCTCAGGCTCAAGCATCAGTATCTGGATCAAGACAAGCCGCATCCTGTAGCTGCCCAAATTCTCCTACAGGCACCACAGAAAGGGAGAGATGAATTTACAAGCCATTGCTGGCAAAGAGGTGTTTGGTCGAACATCCAGGAATACCAGAGCCATTTGTAGAACCTGGATCAGGTTCTGAAGTATCCATAAACAACAACAAAATCCATTTAGCAATGTAGTTGCTGTGAATAATCTGACAGTGGTGGAGGTTTGACAGCTGTTTGTGGTCTTATCCTGGTTCAAATGTGGGAACAATCAGGCACAGGATCCTCTGATGACACCACAGCCTTAGCACTGCAAGTTTGGCGGCTAAAGGACTTCAGCCAAGCAGATAACCAGATTAAAGGATTCTAAACGAGCACTGCCATGAAAGGGGCTGTGTAGCAGGACTGCAGGAATCACATCTCTGGGACGCTATCTGCAGCAACTCCTTAGTTCCCTTCCCCTCAGCCTGTCACAGTGCAAAACAACACGCTCATCTTCATCCAGCCATGTGTAACTCCATGGTCACCAAGGGCTGAGTCTGAACACAAGCCCAAACTCCTGGGCTGAGTCAGCCCCCACTCTGGGAGGGACAGAAAGATGCTTCTGAAGAGGTCACCTTCACAAGTCGCCTGCCACGCCGGTGAAGGCAGGTGTCCCTGTTCCACACACACACCTCTGGTCACTGAGGGGAAGCTCTGAATGCAAAAGCAGGAAAAAAAGAAAGGCTCTGACGCCAAGAAAAGTGAACACACAAAACAGCCCTGAACTGTCCTGCTCTGCATAGGCCAGTGCCACTGGGGAGGGAGCTTTGTTTCCAGTTGATTTTCATAAGTGAGAAAGATTAATCCAAACAGGTATGGCAAGGCCATGTCAGCAACTTTGCTCCTTGATTACACCCCAAATACTTCATCCTGAATTTTGGTGCCATCAGCTATTGGGCCTTAAGAAAGAATGAAAATAAGACATTCAGAGGACAGTGAGAATGTATGAAAAAAGAACATCGCTCTTCAAGCCCAGATCACTAAAGTCAGCGGGAATTTTTCCATTTTCTATTGTTGCTTCTGTGCTCACCTTGTAGGCCCAGACGGTCCCTTCGGATTTCACCAGCAATTCAACTCGTGGCCAGTCCAAGGACTGGTGAAAGGGGACAGGCCAATTAGAGGCCACATTTCCCTTCAGCCAGACAAGAATTGGGAATTCTAAGAACTGAGCTTAGCCTTAGACTGAAAATGTCTCTGAGCAGGGACCAAACAGAGATAACAATCCTGACAAGTCTGATCTTTCTTCCATACAAGAAAGACCAAACGGACCTTGGCCACCGTTGTGTTGGTCGCCTGAATCCCAGCCTTTCCTTTTCTTTCCCTGTCCCTCTGCTGAGTGACTCAAGTACCAGGCTCTTGACTTCTCTAGATGCTCCATTTTGCACAAATAATTACAAACTGTCAGGGCTTGGTGTCTGTTCTGTTTGTAGGCTGGCGTGACATTTTGGGAATCTAGAAGATTTTTCTAAGAAGAACCCCGCCATTTTCTGTCTTGTTCCATTCATGAGTACATTCAAATGTTTGGCAAAATCAGAAGACAACCCAGAAAGATCTGCTACAATTTCTGGTACCTGACCCCCTCCATAGATGCGTGGCCAGTGCAGACTAACTGTTTTTGACTGGAGATCGGATGGAAACCCTTGCATGAAGAGCCAGAAGACTTCTAAAATACCTCTTTCTTTCATCCATTGCACCATCCTGCACATATTACTTTCAGCCAAGCCATTCTCCAAATTCTTTCTTTTCACAAACTATTTCAGTCAACCAGGGGTCTATGTGGCTTCTGTGGACAGCAATGGGTTTATTTTGGGGTGGGGTGTCTACCCTCACTGATTACATTTTGTGCCAATAGCTAATGTGATGGCTTGTTGACTGCTGATATTCATACCCGTGTCTTTGACAGGCAAGGCGCCCACTCACCAGCTGCTCAGCCTGTTTGATTAGGTTACAGATAGGGTGCAGGGAAAACTGCAGGAGATAATGTGGAAGTGAAGACATTTTGTGTGTGTGCGCAGGCGCGTGTGCTTGCAGGACCACAACTTATCGCTCCCCGTCACCAACTCTTCATGTAATCTTAGTAGTGCTCATGTGTGCACACCAGCATCAATCCTTGTATATGGTGAAGAAGTAAGTAAGGGGAGCTGGAAAGATATCATTTCAAACTTGGCGTGGTTTCAAGATCAATAGAAACCCACAGACAAATGTCAGAACATTTGCCCTAACACTGCATATACACAGAGCTCCAGGCTTAAACAAAGATGTGCATTTTAAGACATACACTTTTTTTAGACCTTGAATCTGAGAAGCCTGAAACCCTTTTCCCAGCTATAGAGCACTCCTCTGATCTGGGTTCAGCTTGTATCTATGGCACAGAGGTGGGACTCACTGTCTGTCAGGAACAGTGACGTGGCCATGTTGTATCTATCTCCTGTTGTGCGTCCCCCTGACAGTGGGAGCTGGGAATGGGATGTCAGCCAGGACCCTGTGGGAGGCTGGAGGAGGACAGGACTTCTGTCTGGGCAGCCCTGTTCTCTCCAACAGCCCCTGTGGAGCCACTGGCCACAGTCAGCTCCAGATATGGCCCTCATGGAGTTTCCCCAGCAGGGAGGTCAGTCCTTGTGTTCTTGCTGAAGAAAGGATATTGAAGGAGAAGCAAACTTTGGAAGACTTTTAGGATTCTTCAGAGACACAGTCTGCTCTTCCCAAATGAGGATCCTGATGGTGTTACAGAGGAAGGAAGGATCTGGGTAAAGGATTTTCACTATAGCCTTAAATATGCTGCAGAGATTTCACATCTTTTGTTTGAATGTCCTCTGTCGTCTCCTACCCTCTTCCCCTTCCCTAGATCAGGCTTTACTTCCTTTGCCAATGTAACCTCTCCTATAATGTTAAAAAAGCCCTGTTTTGAAGCAGAAGCTCCTTTTTGAAATAGCCTTCCGAGTTAGTTGAACCTTGGGGACCCACCTCACAGCCCCTTGTCCATTTATTCAGTGACCACGTCCCTGCATCTAACTGAACCTCCCAAGAGGAAAAGGGTGAAGGGTCAGTGACAAGGCACTGACATCCTGTGAATCTTTATTCCTCTTGTCCCCATTAGGAACAATTTTAGGGTACTAGGGCGATTTTATAAACCTCAGGGTCTTTCCACCTGGAAATTTTCAAAAACCCCGATACACATAATACAGGTATTTCCATTAACTGCAGCTCCGGGCTAAGTAAGAGATCGGCACCTCCCTTTCATAATGCAGCACAAACAAGAACAAACAGGACACAAAGACTGAATGAGAGAGTGGAATTATTTCATCTTCTTGTCCCAGCCAGAGCCCTGAGCCCCAAATGGCTTCATCCTCTCACACTGCTTTGCCAGTAAGGCTCCACACAATGAAATTCTTGCTGCTTCCTATGTTAATCCATTAATACCTGTGAGAGCAGGCTGAAATCTCTACTCTGGTTACCATTCTGGAACCAAAATGCCCAATAAACACTATTCCATAAGCTCTGTTTTTCCCTTTTTATTTTTCTGAGAAGAAAGCCAATTGCTGTTTTAGCAAGCTATGCATGTCAGTGCTGGAAGAACACAGGAATAGATTAGACCCATCGTCCTTTCCTAGGATGTTATCTCTGGTGATGAGCAGCAGTCTGTGCCCACTGCATTTACAGTGACTGTTCCCTTCTGCACTTTCCCTGCATCTGGCAATTCATAGTGCAGAGCCAGAGGTTACATCCAGACCATTGTGTTTCCTATCCACACTCTGTTCATTGTGAACTCGTCTCATCTTCAAACTGCTTAAGCTTTTGCCCTCAACAGCATCCTATGGTAATAATCATTACAATTTAATTGGCAGACATGATGGGAACCATATCTGGCTCTATTCAGGTGCTTAAGTCAGTCTTTCCCAAATAGTGAATCAGATTCCTCTCTAAGGATGCAAATGGGATGCAGGACACATGAGAGGGGCCAGGAAATTGCTTCAGTTCTTACTGGAACATGTCCACTGCACATGAAGAGGGAAAGAGACTGAGAGAAGGGATAAGGACAAAGTAGCTTCCTGGCTTGAATCCAGAGATTGAGCTGAGAATAAATAATAATACGTCTAACGATCTAACAGAAACATCCATAATTCCTATTACCAATAATTATCCTGCTGCGTAAGTCAAGTCTCCTATCATGGCCACAGTGACCAACACTATATGAAACCTGATATACCCTAAAGAAAATTAAAAACTGAGAAATAAGGACTGAGGTCTACCTGCTACTCATACGGACACACCTCACTCTAAGGACTCCTCACTCCTTTCCAAGACAGGGAATCTCAGGAAGAGGATAGGTTTTACACTGAACAACTCCACACAGCAACACAGCATCCTCTCTTTACCATGATGATAAAAGTGGCCAAAACAGGAGGCAGGTTAGCCAGCAGGCAGGCAGAGCTCTGGAGAACTGATCCTTGTGCAGCAGAAGGGGATCAGCCCCAGCTCTCCTCATTTCAACCCTGGATGCCAGCACATTTCTTGCTTCCCCAAGAGGGAACTTAACATAACTTACCCTGAAAACACACTGAAGCGTAATAGCTCAGACAGCTGAAAGGGATAAAAATCCTGCCCCAGCTGTCTAGTGACTGCAGTCTCCCCCACACAGAGACAGCTCCATCTTCCTGTGCCTTTTAACTGCACTGGGCCTGGGCAGTCAAAAGAGGACCTGACTGGCAAGATGCTCTGATGCAGTGATTTCTCCTTACTGGTCGTCTCCCTTGGCAGGAAAACCAGATGGGAATAGCCTTTGCCTTGCTCTGATTTTGTGCTAGAGACTCACCTAGCTAACAAGAAACCTACAGTTGTTTCAAAGCCAGTGACTTGCTCTAGTACTTGTTAATCGGAACCATGAGTTGGGTCTGGATCCTGCTGCAGTTACTCGTACTAACCCCTCATTGCTGTCCAGGATTTTGGGTTCACAAACTTCCAGGAATCACTTGTTAGCTTGTATTTTTCCCAAACTGGACACTGTAGTGAGTACCAATCAGTCACTGTCAGCATCCTGCCTCTCCGAGACAGGCAGTACTCCTGATTTCCAGATCTCATAGTGGGCCATTTAAATGTGCTCAAATGCAGCTTTTGAAATGAGCCTGCTCACCTTTGTACCAGACCATCAGCCTGAGCAACTGGAAAACTCTGCTTCCTTGTAATACTTGCATTTAGGCAGTCCATACAGGTTCCTCTCATTACCAAAAGTAAAAGACTGTGGCAAATCCATTTCTGAGTTTTTGACTGTTGAATCCTGCTGAACTCGGTGATCCTTGCTGATCATATCATTATAAATGTCTCATCCTTGAGGCTGGCTTTTCTCTGTTCTCCCATGTTTTCTTTTCTCTCGTTCTAGCCAGAAATGATTTACATGTTTGTTTACTCTGAGCTACATTCATCTGAGTCATTCAGCAACCCTCTACCCACAATCATATTACAGCAAATTTTGAATTGGAGTCTTGGTGAGTGAATATTAGGCTGTTGTGAACATGAGAACAGAGGGCTAAATTCTGTGTTTCAAGAAGAACTGACTCTGTTGTTACCAACATGTCAAAATTCAACAGCATCATGATGTGTTCTACATTACTTCATGAAGAAGGAGAAACTCCAGGCAAAGGAATTACTCTGTATTTACACCACTGTAACAATTACTAAGATTTGGCTCATTTTGTGCAAATTATACTACTGTACTTGTAGGAATAATCTTTTCTGTTTCAAACTAATTTTAGCCCCCCTTGAGTGGTGATTATCGAGCTCTTCCATCTGTTGTAGAAAAAAAGAATATTTGCACATGGCTTTTGTGAATTTTGTCCTCTGAGGTATGTTTTCAAGAACTGTATCTCTCAAAAAAACAACATAATCATATTATTAGCAAGACTCATAACTCAGATGACAGTACCTTGTCTATAAAATCCACAACATGGAAAGACCTCAGAATTGACATTCTAAGAATTTAAGGTTGTCTGAAAATAAATCATTCCAAAAAGCAAGCTAATCAAATAACTTTGTGTCTAGCACTACCTCAAACGTAATTCTGAGTAGAAGCTATTCAGAGATTCTACCAAAGCAGAAAGTGGTTAAGAAAAATAAAAATGCCTTTTAAAAAATGTATGACAAAACCCATGAGCTTTCAATATGCCAGGATGCAAGCAATGCACATCAAAATATAAAGAATTCTCTCAAAATCCCAATAATAAAAATAAGGAATTCTGTTGTTGTTATGTACTCACAAGATAAATTAAAGCTGATCAGAGGTTAGGCTCAAACTCAACTCCTTGTCCATCTAGTTTCTTTTCACATCTTAAAAAAAGAAAAAAAAAAAAAAAGGCAAGCCAGCACCTGGACCTTTTCCTTTACTTTTAATGCTAGAAATGTGCCCTGCAGCAGTATCTGAGACATAATTCTTGCCTGGGAAGACTTGGTCCTAGCTGATAGCGTATTGATCATTGCTGTATCTCTGAATAAAAGTACAACCAAACAGAACAGCAAAGCCATACCACAGAGACGAGCGGCCTCACAGTGGACCAGTTTGATGTCATGGTCAGGGTAAGTTCTTTCATGTCTTCATCCACCACCTACAGCTTAAACAGTCTAGGACTGAAGTGTTTCATCAGCTGATAATTATTGGCAAGTTACATGCAGAGAAACTGGGGGTAAATATTCACGGACAGAACAAAGACTGACATGCCTGATAACACCCACATGTGACTTTTATTTTTCTTTTCTTGAGAAATTACACTAGATTTCTTCACAGGGGAGTATTACTCAAGAAAGTAGTTCCTTTAGTCTGCTTTAGAGCTGTCTGAAAATACATTTGGGTACAGTTTCAATAAACTGCCTAAAGATACTGCTTCAACTTCTGAAAAGCATTTTTAAAACAGCAAAATAATAATTTGCATTTACACAGTACCTCCCTGGCTGAAAAGTGTTTTCAAGGGCTTCTGAGTAGCTTCACACAGCCCTGAGAAGCAGTAACACAAGATAAGCCATATTTTACGGAGAAGACATGCAACACTGAAGATGACAGAGAGACTTGCCCAGCATCAGGCAGGATGTCCACAGACCAGAAGTAAATAACCCTCCTCAGTTCTCCCAGGGGGACATGCAGGCACACACAGAGGCACTGTAAGAACATGACCATCACCTTTCCCAAAATCTTTCCTTCCATCTCCTCTTGCATTCTGCACAGGGCGCCGCATTACATAAGCTGGCTTGCAAGGAGGTGCACCTGACACAAAACTTAGGGCTTGCATTTGACCAGCAGGAAGATGAAATATTTTTTATAATACAGTGGAAAAGTTAAGAGGAAGTGATCAAACGGACTGGATGAACAAAGCGACATTGCTCCCGTGCAACAGCAGCGAGAACACAAGACTTCATACATGACTGTTCAACCATGTTACCTAGAGCATGTAGAATTTAATGGCAGACTTGCACATTACCATATTCATAACCATGACTAACAAATCTGTTGTCAATGCCACCAAAAATATCACATAAGCAGAATGTTTTTATACCAAAGAGACCACTGAAGTCACGGCTCAGTAGTAAACAAATGAACTTATGAAGAGTCTTGAAAATCAGCCCTGACTTTTTTTTTTAGGTTGCGGAATTTGATAAACTATAAACTGCAAGATGCCCAATAATCTGTGAACCAAGGGGACGGTAAATGAGACATTTCCTCTGCAAGCATCAACAGACGAGAACAACCCCCCCGACATCCCTGTTACCTTTCCCGTTTTGAGGGCCCACGGGTCGGGGCGACGACTCACAACCGGGTCAAAGGCTGCCCTAATTAGTAACAATTTACACTGGTATTTAACCCGCACATGTGAGGGATGCAGGTGGCTGGTACGGTACGCGCCGTTCCCGCCGTCATTTAGCGCAAGGGCAGCTAAAATTGAGCACCGTCCCTCAGGCTGGGGGTCCCGGCGGTGCCGGGGGAGCGCGGCCCCGGGGATGGGATGGGGTGGGGGGGGTGGTCCTGCTGTCAACTTCTGCGGGAGAAGCCCCTCCGAGGCGGGGCGGGTGGATGCTTGTGCCTGCCGGGGGGGGACACACCATGTGAAGGATGTCACACGCGGCGCCCGAGGAGCCGGGCCGAGGGGAGCATTTAACAGCCGCGGCTCCAAGTTCGGCCAGCGCCAAGAGGGGACCGAGCGGGCTCTCCGCATCCCCCCCGCCG